>NGKJ01000082.1:34650-51034 GCA_002162495.1 Myriosclerotinia curreyana | reverse complement strand
GGGGGTGTTGAATCGGGATGAAGTTGAATTGAACACATATGTGATATAAACAATAATGGGAGAAAAGAAGACTTAGATAGTCATAGCATCAACATTCAAGAAACTACAATAGTAGTAGTGCGTTCCCATCTCTTCCTTACAACCGCATCTCATTCATTGGGATAAAAATTCCCCCATTATTGGATTTAGATCTTATAATGAACATTCTCGATTCCACCGCTGCGGGTTACAATCCAATACAATGCCATAGCACAATAACGTATTGAATTACGGGAGAAAAGTGAATGTCTGAGGAAATCTAATTGGTGCTTCAAAAACTATTGGCATTAGCGATTCTTGGTATTCTTAGTATTCTTAGTATTCTTGGTGTATTATGCCGGCCGGTAACGCTTCAAAGATAATGTATATTTGTTCTTATTGATTTATATTCGAACTAAGTTATTCGAACTAAGCTTATACTATATCATATTTTACTTTACTATACTTTACCATTTTATGCCATACGATATCACTTGAAGCTATACTTTATGAATCCTTGACCACCTACCACCTACCATCTCCTTCTCCTTCTCCATCTCCATCTCCTTCTCCATCTCCATCTCCATCTCCATCTCCATCTCCATCTCCATCCCCTTCTTTATCATCAGAACATACTCGAGTAAACACCAACAACCTCAAACACCATACCAACCATACAAACCATATGCCAAACAGTCAACATATCAAACATTCCAACACGCACCCGAACCCCGTGATATAAAATGTAAAAGTAATGTCAATACTGTATACCTCACTAGGTACCCATCTTTCCCATCCCCAACTAACTAAGAAAGACTACCTAGTACGTACGCCCAAAACGCGCCAACGATACAAGTAGTACAAGAATGACAGACGAGCACTAGAAGTTTCTCTCTCGAAAGCAAAAATCACCTCGTCCATGTAGACGGAAACCCTTCACTCTTTCCACCCATCCACCCCTATACCATCCCTCGTTCATAACAAATCACCACCCAACCTCACTCCTAGTGGTGCGAACGAATCTTGAGTCTCTTACAAATCGCCAGAAAAAAAAAATTTGAAAGGTATTCCTCAAAACGCATGAATTCTCAATTCCCATTTTCTCCATTGAGTGATCTCTTTATGTTGATTTTGAGTATGATTTTGGTGTCAATTTTTGTGGTGATTAAGCACTTCCACCATCACGACTCTTTCGGTAGCTGGCCTGCATAGAAAACGCTTCATCAGCTTACTGAAATATAATATTCTAACGATATTGAATTGCAATGCGCTTTATAGGAGTTGAAAGGGGGAAAAACAAGATTATAAGGCGGAAAATGCCTCGGAACGTCTCACTTCTTGCTCAACTTGTAGACCGTCAACAACGGGGGCAAGTTCACTAAGAATTTCATATGCCTTCTTGTGGAATTCGAGTTGCGCGGCGATAAGATCAGCAAGGTTTCGGAGGGGTTCGGGGGTATCGAGGACCTAGGTTTGCGCATTAGTTTATCTCCTATGACATGAATGAGAAAAGAAGAAACGCACATTTTTCATAACACCAACAGCTTCTTCAGTTTGACCAACAAACTCATCCTCTGCCTGCTCAATCTCAACTCTAGCTTCCTCACTGGCAACCTCATCTTCATGACCATCATGTTGAGCAGCTGCTTGACCAGGTAAATGCCAACGTGGATTCTTAGCCTTGGCCTTTGCAGCATCAAGCAATAATCTCGAATTCTCAACACTCTTCCTAGCACGCGTCGCAAACATTAAATTGGTATTCAATGTCGTAGACCAACCTGCGAGGAAACGGCTCTGAATTTGATTATCTTGTGCGAGTCTTGCTTCTCCAACGCGTTCTTCGGCAAGAGCATATTTCTCAAGAGCGGTAGCCAAAGGATCCTCATTCCCAGAGACATTTTGTTGTTGAAGGATTTGGCTAGATGCTAAAGAGGCGCGAGCTATGGCATGGTTGAAGGTTTTGGGTTGAGGCTTAGCGGATGGTGGAGCAGTGAGGGCAGCTTGGGCTTCGGCGGGGGAGGTAGCAGAGGAGAGGAGTTGAACTTTCTCAGAGACGGTGCGGCCGAGATCATTGAACTATTTATGGATTGGCACATTAGCAAACTTATCATATACTTAAAGAGGGAATAGAAAGACATACCGATTCCGACAAATTTTGTGGATAATCGTAACCTTCATGGGAGTAATTTGACGTGACAGATAACATCTTCTGATGAACCTTCTTCAATGCGACGACCCTTTTCTCCAACTCAATGTAATCGGGAGGAAGTTGAGTCTACAGCCAAAAATTATTAATTCACGATTCTCTTTGTGTAGCGCAACACATCAAATCACCTTATCCTCAGACTGACCAAGTCTCTCCTTCACATATTGTTGAGTTCGAGCTGCGAAAGGTGTGAATGAGGCTCTATTGATTTCAATCATTAGCTCTTGATATATCCCTGGGGAGAGTGGGAGAGTGTAGGAGAACTGGGAGAGTGTGAGCTTGGGGAATCTGTTTCTTACGAGACATTCTTGCCAAAGGCTTGAAATTTGGAGAAATCCATATTCATCTGGTGTATGTATGTGTGTATTGTATGATCTAGATGGATAAGTTGACTTTGTTTTGATTAAGAGGTTGGCTTGGTTCACATGGTATTATCGCCTAAAAGTACCTATTCAATCTTCACGTGAGAGCTTGATAACAATGTTTTGATGATTCGGATCCCATATATAAGGCTGATTTATATAAGAAAATAAGACATGATTATGAGATAGGTTTTCACTATTCATAACAATAATGATAATGATAATGATAAATATAAAGATATTCATAGTACAAATGAATATTTAGCTTTTGCATAGAAAAAATCACCCACGTTTTGTCTTTGAGGAGAAGTTCTTGTTCTGGTATAAATTTCATGTTGCTAGAGACAAACCATCTTCATTCATCATCATCATCATCATCATCATCCATCAAACCGTAATATTCAAGGGTATCTCTAAATACAATTGCAAGTATAACCATTATAACCAGCATTCTAAGTATCGCGCAATCCCAAGTTATACCATATCGCATCGGACGGTAGGTATATCGCTTCCCTTCTCACCCTTCTCACCCTTCTCACATCTATCAACATCATCTCCTTTATAACCTATCAATATCTTTCCATAAGCCTCGAAAATGTCGCATAAATCTCATACCCTGGATGGAAGATAATGGACTTTGACTTGATCGCATTTCCAACAATGGATGAAGATCAAATGCAAATAATATCATGCTTCATATCCAAGTATGATATCGACCACGTAGGACTTCTCACCCCCATATCCAAAACTTTTCTCGCTGTTTTACTTTGAACGACGCACTTTGTCGATATAAAATCGACTCGAAAAGGGTAAGGTTCCATGTGATTTTGATGAGACGACGTATACGTCTTAGTCCTATTAGATAATGGACAACCCAAACTTCGAAGTAATGAAGCTTCGGCGGTCAGGGTTACAGGGCTCAATCTTGAATCCCCTTTTTATCAGCCCAAGATGGTTCAATCATCTTACACACAGCTTCATAATCTTTAAAAGTTTGATGATCCATGTTCTCTTCCGGTGTCGTAAAGAACATTGTCCAATTCGTATCAGAAAGTTTCAAGGTGGCTCGACTGCGCTCAAAATACCACTTGTTTACCGGATTATTCTATAGTCGAGTCAATACAATGTCGAAACAGACTGATGGATGATCTTTCTTCTTACCTTACGACTTCTCCAGCATACACCACCCGGGAAGCAATCTCGAACCATAGACTTGAAGACAACGTCCGCAACACCGCCGGACCCTTGGCTCTTCTTTAGGACAGCAAATTTATCAAGGTAGGGTACCATCCGCTTTCGACTCTCTACACTTCCATCATCAGGGACTCCAGGTGGGAGTTCCCATGTCAGTAATGCCCCTCCCTCATACTCCCCAGCAATAATAACTCCAGCTATACGATTGTTGACACGTTTTAAATAATCCTGGACATCAAGTTTCTTGTTAAAAGAGTCCTCGATTAAATGGACCAGGCGAGGAAGATCTATTTGGGGATCGGTTAAGCTTATCTGTGGGATACCGTTAACCGGAGGTTGCCAAGGGGTTGTATTTGGATCTGGGAAAATGGTCACTGGCATTCCATGCTTTGCGAAAGTAGCTGGGGCCAATTTAGTGGATGACGAAATTGGTTCACTCGTATCCAATGGTCCTAATCTTCCAACGGGAAGTGATGAAGAAAAGGCTGGCTTGTCTGTAAGTAGGTTATGGATTAGGGGATTTCGTTGTCGTCGAGTGCCAACTTCGGTAGCTTTGAATTCTGGCTGCTTTCCGGAATTCGCTGCTTCATCAGGTGTGGTAATTAGAGCAGAAGAAGTAGGGGGCAGTATAGCTAGAGCACTTCTCACTAATTCCAAGTTCTCCAAGTGAAATTTCATTCTTGTATCTTCATTTGCAGGTGAGTCATTTTGGGGTACGGGTGGTGAACTTTCAAGCTCCCCAGGTTTTCGTTCGGCAAAGTTGAACAGGGGGGATTCTTCGCCAAGGTCGGAATTCAAGCTCCCCTCTGTCGGTGATGGTTGTTGGGATATTTTGCTATATATTCCTCCAGTACGGAGTAAATCTTGCTTCGTTGAGTCATATTCTTGTTCCATGTTCAGAAAAACATGATAGCCATTTTTCCGATCGGACGACGGGATACCTCCAAGAGGATCAATTAAGATTAGACGATCAAGCGAAACCTCATTTTCCAAGGCTTGTAAGCCCTCCTCAACAACATTGGGATGTTCCTCCGGTGACTGAGGAGACCAACATCCCGCAAATTCTCGAGTTAATGCCAAGACCACATCACTAGCCATGATTGACACTACAGTATGGGTAGTATCTGTATATCCCATGGAAGGAATAACAGGAAGTACCCCTCGTCTTAAAGGCGTCATCAATAGCTTCCGAAGTGTGACATGTACCCCGCCTTTCATGTAAGGTTGATTTGCAACATCGGATCCATTCTCAGCAACCCCTATCACATTATCAACCAGTCGTTGCCCTGTCCCACTCTCAGAAACCCCTATGACATTATCAACCAGTCGTGCCTCTGTCCCACTGGCATCAAGAACAGCCACAACACGAGCTGCCTGCTCTTTAACTCTATTTCTCCATTCGAAATTGGATATCCTCAAATGAGTATCGCTTCCATCATCGCAATCCACCACGATGGTACTCACTAACCCAAGCCTACTCAATTGTGATAATGTTTTCCCAATCCCATTCAATGTTTGATCGTCTAGCAGCTGCGGAGCTCTGATTTTAACCAACGCAACATGTAATGGCGATCCGCCCGATGTGAATTCTGATGGCATTGGTTGTTGAACAAACTTCGGACTATCTGCCACGGCTCTTGTGGCAGTATATATGCTTCCCAAGTTAACTCCATCTTCATTTGTTTCCTTTGGTGCGGGTTCTTGAACTTTCGGTTTGGAAGGTGTGTTATTTGTAGGTTTGAAGTTTTGGATATAGGAGCGTGCTTCGCGTTTGGTCGCAGAGGAACCAAGGACCGATAAAAAGAAATCCTAAGCTTGTAAGCATCTCAATTGAATGGTTCAATGGTTCAATGACATGACTAACTCTATCAATAGCTTTGGCCTTCTTCTTGGCCTGATGTTGATTTGAAAGCTTTTCGCAAGTTTCTTTTGCCAATTCTTCCTTAACTCGACTAGCTGTAGATTGATTCGAAGTATAGGTACGCCATCTATCATTACTTTGGCCGAGACAATTCCCACGTTTTGTGAAGGTCTGAATCTTGTAGAATTTTAGTAATTTTTGTTCCACCACAGGAGGGAGGATGAAGAAGTTGTTTGACTCACGTTATGACCAGCCGCTTCTTTGCCCTTTTTCAAGGCTAAATTTTGTAATAACATATTGCATATTGATTTTTGTTATATATTATTCACAATGATTCATTTGAAAGTAAAGGTAATATGAAATATGAAGGTCAAAATAGAAGAAGAATAGTTTTCCAAGTGAAGTGAAGTGGAGATAAATTGTTGTAACAAAGAAAGAGAAGGTAATAGAGACATTTTAATATATATATATGATTGATTTCTCCACAACCACGCTTATCCGATAACGCTGTGCGATAAAGCTCTGTTTTTTGTGAAAATAATGGATGATGATGAAGATGGAGATGAAGAAATGACAACGATAATATTAATAGAAAGGGAAATTCACAAACCTCTAATCCTCTAATCTAATCTAATCTCATCTCATCTCATCTTATCTGATCAACAGTGTCTATACTATTGAAGAGAGTTGTTGTCCAGTCTTGCATAGTAAAATTAGACATCCTACAAAATACCATACCCTACAATACTTATTCACCTCGGTTTGTCATGAGTGGAACCAATTGGGATGAAAATCTGTCGTAAGTGGCTTGCTTATGATAGTGGCATTCTGTAACTCCAACTCCACTCCGATATGGTATGAATAACCTCAAGAATCATCCAAAGAATCAATTGAAAAACAAGAAATCTCAATACTTCATTACCTAGGTACCTACACCTACAGATAACTTGTATTCATCAAATCACCTAAACAAATATGGCTCCTCAAGTAGCATGGATCGGTCTTGGAAATATGGGTAGAGTAAGCTTCCTCTAGCTAAACTCATAACAAAAGAAGATAATTGACTGATGCATATCGTAGGGCATGTGCAAGAACCTCGTCGAGAAAGGACAACTCGATAAACCCCTCATAATATATAACCGTACAATAAAACGCGCAGAGGACCTGAGCAAATCATTCCCATCCGGCAAATCTATCGTCTCTTCTTCCATTGCAGATCTTGTTTCCGAATCCGATATCATCTTCACATGTGTAGGAGATGATGCTGCTATCAATGAGACAATTGACGCAGCTATCAAAAATGGCGCATCGGGAAAGTTATTTGTTGATTGTTCGACTGTTCATCCAGACACTACAGAAGGATTGGCAAAGAAGATTAGTGAAGCTGGAGGGGAGTTTGTTGCATGCCCAGTTTTTGGTGCTCCCGCTATGGCAGATAATGGACAGCTTGTTTGTGTACTTGCCGGACCAAATGAAAGTGTAGAGAAGGTGAAGCCTTACACCAAAGGAGTTATTGGCAGAGCCATCGTCGACTTCAGTGGACAGCCAGTCGGGAAAGCGACATTACTGAAAGTCATTGGAAATACCTTCATTCTTAATATGGTTGAGGCTCTTTCAGAGGGTCATGTTCTTGCAGAGAAGTCTGGCTTGGGTAATGATAACCTTCATCAATTCATCGAAACAATGTTCCCAGGTCCATATGCCGCATATTCGGGTAGAATGTTATCGGGTGATTATCACAAACGGGAAGAACCATTATTCGCAGTTGACTTGGCCAGGAAGGATGCAAGACATGCAATGGCATTGGCGAAGAGCGCCGGTACTCGTTTGAAGGATGTTGAAGTCGCTGATGCTCATTTAGAGCAAGTTAAGAATCATAAAGGAGAATCGGGTGACATTGCTGCAATTTATGGAGCTGTTAGACAGGAAGCTGGTCTGAAGTTTGAGAACTAAATAAATTGTGAAAATAAATTTATGTTGCAAAGTAAAAGAATGATGACTGTAATGATAATGAAATACAGTTGAACCTAAGAACTTGAATTTGAAGCAAATAATCACCAGTTGTACGGGAGGGAGTGTTTGAGTGTCTGAGTCTCTGAGTGTCGAAAAGAAAGGGCTGACGCGCCAAGCCAAACTTTTTAGCGCGAGCACTTCAACATCCTAAGGACTAGGACTTAAGAGCTCCATGGTAATAATCAATCAAAACCTCGAATAAGACAACAGCCTTGAACGACCCCCTTGAACAACTTCAATTCTTCAATTCACCAATTCTTCAATTCCTAAACCTCACCATC
Organism: Myriosclerotinia curreyana; assembly: GCA_002162495.1. Lineage (NCBI taxonomy): Eukaryota > Fungi > Ascomycota > Leotiomycetes > Helotiales > Sclerotiniaceae > Myriosclerotinia > Myriosclerotinia curreyana. The sequence continues at coordinate 43,099 of NGKJ01000082.1, read as the reverse complement.
ACAAGTGCAATCAACATGGCAAACGGGTATGCATTATCTCCTACACTTTCCCAAAACATTCCGAACCTGCGAGACTGGACTGGACTGGACTGGACTGGACTGGTAGCGAAACTAACGAAACAAACTGTATAGTTGGAGCATCATCATCGGCCTCATCATCGTAGCGCTCGCCTCTATTGCAGCATGGTTTCTTTCTCCTAAAGGCGAAACTCAAACGTACGTATCTAGGGCGCTCCTTGCCATACAATGATGAATGTGCTGTGGGATGGATAGTGGCAAGATTGCGAAGTAATGTGTGACTAATGTGTTGGGATATAGAATCTGGCGCAGTTCCCTCATCCTGTCGTTCGCAAGTTGTTATATTATGTGGGGTACGTAGATTTCCCATCGCATTGGATTGGATTATATGGAGTGGAAAATAGAGGTGATGGGTTGGAAAGATTCATACTAATTTTGATAATAGCAATTACGTTCTTGGCACAATGGCATCCACTCATCGTACCCAGAAGAGGAGATTTGCGACCAGAGTATGCGAGACATATGAGTTGAGTGGTCATCAGAGGCGGAGAAGTATGATGGTGGTGGAGAGATGGATGATGGATAAGATGTATAATTTGGCGTTCTTGGGATGGGTTCGACTCTTGATAGAGGAACGAAATGCGACTCGTGTATATTTATAGGGATCGATCGTGGAGATGGAAGCGTTTCAATAATAAGGATTATGCGGCCGCGCGAACAGATGTATATCTTGCGAAAATTTATACTTTTGCAGTGAACTTGAGGATTGCAGATGCTCTGATTGCTTTGGGCAGATGGGAACTTAGGGACATATGGACGTGTTGGCTAGTAATGCAGTACTTCAGAAGTCCTTGTGTGCTCTACTATTAGCCATTAAGACTTCAATTCTCCGATATACTTCAGATATATGGCATTCACATTCATTATATTATATATATCACATCAATCATCCTTTCTCGCCCCAAACTATCCCATACCCAATCTTCCACCCCATTCCCTGGCCAATTCTACCACCGCCCACAACGCCTTCCCATCTGCCGCTACCCCTGAATCCCCAACCGTATCAACCCCATCCAAACCCACCGCCCAAAGTATTCCCCTCCCAACCATCCATCTACTAATTGCTCCCACCGTCGCCAATATCGCCGCAGTCCCATATCCACAATCCAGTAATATCTTCAAAGCCTCCACATTATTCGCAACCACAGCCCAACCCAAACTCCTCGCCGCAGCAGGCACATCATATTCCCAAATCACCATAAGAATAGGGAAAAGTTTCGTAGACGAAGATACAAGAAGCGCTGTAGATACGGAATTGGGCCGTGTGTATTTTGGGAGGAGTCCAAGGAATACCAGGGGTGAAAAGGGCGAGGATGTGAGAAACCGGATTGAGATGTGGAAACTTAGGGTTGAGAGGGCGCAGAGGAGAAGGAAGAATATGTATTGGAATACGATGGGCTGAGCTGCTAAACGCAGGAAATTGGTATTATCTGTTTGGATAGGGTTGGAGACGGAAGCTGAGGTTTGTTTCTCAATGCGTGCCCATGTTAGATAGACATCGAATAGTAGTAGTAAGATACCGAGACGAATTATTGAAGGCTTTGAGAGTGTCAATAGAATAGTAATAGGGGGAGAAGGAGGAGGAAGGGGTAGATATCATACATCAAATTGATCATGTTCTCTCATCAAAGTATTATGCAATAAATGTCTATAAACCTTTCCAACAACCAAAACTATTAGTCTCTCCCTCAACTGTTTATTTGAAATTTGAAGTAGGAAAGAAATACCTGTGGTTTGATCAAAACTAGATCTATGAATAAGACAACAAAATCATGCTCAACATATTTATCACAAAATCGTCCACAGTTCTTGCATACGGTTAGTCGTACACCATGACCAGTTGAACCACCAGAATACTCAGTGTAGAGCTGGGAGGTCGGGTAGCGACATTCGATACAGATGGGCATTTCATTGATTAAGGAGTTGAGAGGTTATAGAGGATAGGGGGAGAGAAAGGGGGAGAGAGTAGAGAAGAGAGAAGAGAGAAGAGAGAAGAGAGAAGAGAGAAGAGAGAAGAGAGAAGACAGAAGACAGAAGACATGGTTTTGTGTGTATATAGTATTTTTGAGGGGGTGGAGAGACGCGGTTATGTGTGGAGGTGGTCTGTGCTGAAGCTATAAAACCTCGTCGACACAATTCGAATTTACCTGCAGGTAGAAGAAGAAGAAGAAGAAGAAGATCATCGCATGTCAATATCTATTTTGATTTGATATTCGCCTTCTCATAGCCTTGATATCCTATACACTGTTTTACTCATAAACTAACTTGACTATTTCACTCACTCACATAGTTTGATATTTAAACAAACGCACCCAACATGCCAGAAAGACCTTCGGAGAGAAAAAAGAAGCGCAAGCTAACTAGAAAAGCTTCTGGAAGAAGTGCTGCAAGTTTTTCTCACTCCGGTGAAAATGCCGCGGAGTTGTCTAGATTGAGGGAAATAGTATCGAATTTGGAACGTTCATCCCCAGTGGTCATCATACGCGACGACTCCCCATTCACTGTGAAATCTGAGCATGGATCAAGCGGTACGGATGGTATCTATGATGCGTAGGTTGGTTTACTCGTGCAAGCACATTGGCTTACTACCTTTATTAGTACACCCTCTCTGGAAGTGGCAGGAAATGATAGGATGGGTAGCAATGCTTCAAACGTCAAAGAACAACTGGAATCTAGATCACCACCTCAAGTAATTGCGCAGCCTGCAGTTGAATTCAAAGAAGATGTGCGTGGAGAAGTTACTCAAAGCCATGTTTGTCTTTACAGTGGGATGCGAATGCCTACTGTCGTGAGAAGATTTCCCCCAATACAGGATTTACAGCTTCCTCCTCAACCTAACATAAAATTTCCGGCCGGTTTCTTAAAGTTCATTCTTGGAGGGGAAGAAGTATCCAATGGTTGGTACAAATCGGAAACTTCAGAACGAGCATTTTTCAATGTTGATTCTTACGTTCTGTTGAACCGCGAATTTGAACCCCTTCTACCTCGTCGTCCTGGGGCGCACGGTACTCAGGTGACACCATATATACAATCCACGATTGTCGAAAAACTCTCTCTCTTCATTCGTGATATTACTGATGTCGGCGATGCCGACTTGGGTTTGCGATATTACGGAACATATCAAGCTATCATACCATCTGATCGTCTGGGTCACAACGATATCCTCGAGCTGCCTGAAGATGTCAAAAGACACTGGGCATGTCATCTTGGGACACGTCCCGTTAATGGTGTGAAATCACCTCAAACTGTTGAGGCTTTGAAGGACATGTGGGGTGGCGATTCAACCAGAGACGTCACGATACAAGAAGCCAATGATATCACGGAGGATGAAATTATGGCAGCTTTTGGCAGGGTATGCACATCTTCCTCAATAGGAAACAGCTCGCTAATAAAATTCTGCAGCATGACTTTGAGAATTCTCCAGGAGTTGCGATCTTCTATGAATACCTCAAATGCGTCGGGTACGATTCTGAACTGTATCAAGGACTTGTGACCAAGATGCATGAACTCTGAATACCTTCGAACTTATCGCCGTTTATCACATTCTCGAACCGTCACTATCTTGATCAAAACATGAGCTACATGTGGCTAGTTGGTAACAAGCATTTGCATAGCTCAACAAGGAAACTGGCTAAGACTTAAGGTGGTCTCACAAGCTTCAAGGGCTAGGGCAGAAAGGTACGTCAGTATGGGCACGGATATCTTGAAATGCTCAACAAACTAACTTTTGTTATCTCTCTTCAGTGAAAACTCCGCGGTCTCAGTTATTTATGCGGCACTATTTGAGCATGGAACAAGAGTCTAGGAAACGATGCTCAATAAAGGAATCATGTTAACGTGTTTCATCTTGAAATCGCAGTACAGATTAAAAGATGGGTTGATCTTCAAAATGATAACTCGAGCAATCTCAAGTCGACCATAGATTTCCCTTCCAAAGTCTCACTTTCCATTTTGCATCTCGATCGTGGGTGATATTTATTTACCAGACTATTCTATGTGATTGGTAATAGTTCTTAGATGATAGAGGAAGCAGTAAGGAGGAAGGAGGAAGGAGGAAGAAACTCCATGATGAATCTTTTCACTCAACCTGGTCTCTAGTGAGAGCTTCCCACCATTCTGCGTCTTTTACGTTGACCCTGCGTTTTGTAATAACATAGACGCAATTCCCATACTATACATCTTGATGTGGCTAAACTGGCTCCTTACGATTTCTCTACTGCTGCAATCTATTGTATGCACCAATTATCTGTAATCCCAATATCTACTTCACCGTAGCTGTCGATAGGCATGCAATTGTTCGCTTGGCACATCTTTTGATTGTCTCACAGAATTTCGGCAATTTGAGGGAGCATCTTGGTTGTGGTAGAGAGCTTAGTGCTGTATCGCTTTTGCTATGTTCATTGCTTTCCTACCGATATACGAGCTTCGTTACCTAGTACTTAGCGAGCTTAGTTCAGATTGCACTTTTAAGTTAAATCTACACGATGCGGAGAAATTTAAGAAAGAAATCGGACAAAATTTTAAGACTTTTTATACCATTTAGCAAGATAGTTAAGGAATGTCAATCAAAACACCCCTTCCAATGCAGAGAAAGCTCGTATTACGCACAGAACCCCCTCAGATGGGGAGAGGCACTGCGCTCTAGAACATGCTTTATGAAGTCGAATAGACCCTATAGCTCTCTCTTCTCTCTTTTTCCCCCTTTATGTTTTATCGATCGTATTACCCACCAAAATGACGGGAGTTAGAAACAGGGGATAGGGAAAAAAGATGGCGAGGGTGTGGGCAAAACAATACCCACCTCACCTTAACCCTCAAGTTTCTAGCTTAGGAATACACCATGGGATTCCAAACGTGCCGCGTGCGAGTTAAAAGCAAATCAATGCAATAGTAGAAGATAGTGTGCTAAACGATACATGGATATCATCATTCCTGCAGCTTGTCGAGCTATAAATCGAGGTAGAGGTTGGCAAGGTTATGTTTAATTGTCTTTTTTGCAATCTGCATTTCCCTTCTAAAGTTTTCTCTACGATTTCTTTTATATAGTTCTCGATATATGGAGTTTGAATAACACTGAATTCGACTTCCATATCGAGCTTGTTTGAAATAGGTGAAATACGGGGCATAAAGAGTATAGTACTTTGTCACCATCAAAGAATGTATTTGAGATGGTGCGATTGTTCACTCCATCCATCTCTTTAATAACTAAGAGTAGAGAATTCGTATGAATCTCATGAATCCACGGATAAGATTAGCTTCAATTGGATATTGACGAGGTGAATCGTGGTTGGAATGGTTTCTTGTTATAAGTAGTTGTTTTTGTAGGGGAGCTGAAGATTGCTTGACCGTGACAAATAGAAATGCGAAGCAATAAACGCGAGAGTTGAATTCACCTTTCTCCCCTATTCACCCCCACTGTCTCCCGCCCGCCCAAGCGGTGACTTCAACGCTTACGTTTAGTACTAGGCCTTCTAAACATCAAGATCACGATCAAGATCATTTAGTTAGGTAGTTAATCTATCTTATTCTCACAAACCCCCACACAAATCTCAAAGGTTCCAAACGGTACAGCCTTTGATCGAAGCCAACTAGAATGAAATAGAACAATTGAAGATCAAGATTCTTATAATATATCTCCCGATATGGTAAGATGCTGTATATTCTAGAATTGACACTAGACTCTCGCTTTCCTTAACCGAGAAGGGATCTCGTCTGCAGCTTTTCATTGCACAACTTCTTGTATAAGTACAAGTTATAATGCGAATGATTTGGTTATTTCAAAATGCTTATATAATTGAACTAGATTCTGAAGTATTGGATACTCTAATTATACACATCCCTATTGTTTCTATCATTTTATTTAATCTACTGCAAAGACTACATTCCCCTCAACCATGTCACGGTTGAACTATATTGTACAAATATCATAGAATTACTTATCGAAACCAATTTCTTGATTCTTAATTAATCAAGGTAGGAAACACGATCACAAATTTTGTTCCGAATGAAACAAAACATGGAACATGTAAAAAGAGATGGATAACCACCCACTCCCCCATCAAAAATTCCACATCTCCATCTTAGCACCAAAGCTCCCTCCATCCACCTTCTCGCAAATCGAAATCGAAGGAGACAAAGCCCCACCTAGAAACATTCTCCCAGTCAGCCTATCATGCACTGCCACCGTTATCGCCGCTAAGATATTCCCATCATCCTCCATCATCTTCACCACATTCCAACCCCATCCTTCCCCTTCCCCCATCTCTCCCAACTTCATGATCCGAAATACTGCGCTTGGTGTATGGGCTTCAGGTTTATGGGAATCTTTCCTGTATCGATGAAGCATGGGGATAGCAGTTGCATAGATATCTCCATTGCTATCTACGCTGACATCGTTGATGGGGTATGGGACATGTATGGTATCTACTTTTCTCAAACGCCGCTCCGACTCCAAGGAAAAGACTTTGGATTTGACCGGAGATGGATGAGGGGATGTAGAGGAGATTATCGTGTCCCAGCGCGATTCCATTGGGTACTTTGAGGTTTCCGACGGATGTGGTGATGCCGCATTCGGTGGATGGAGGTGTACAATAACCAATGCTTCCTCCTCCAAGAATGAGATGAGAATATCCTTTCTGAGGTGCAAAGATTAGCGTGTCTTCTGTGCTAACATTCAAGCGACTTACCGAACTCCTCTTGAAACTATGAGAATTGGTAAACATGAACAAATGCTCATCAACCCAAGCCACATGCCTAGGCGTTTCTATATTGATATTAGTCAACGTTTGCACATGCGTCATTATCTTGCTACCCAGTGTAGTCGTAAAGTACTCAATCGTATTATTTGCTTCTGTCCGTGTTCGATTAACAGGACCTGCTTTTCCCGAGTCTGCGAATGGACGATCATTGACGAGGAGGATATGTAATTTCTGTTTGTCTTTTGAATCCACTAGGATATCAACCCCGTGAAGATTCAGTGTTCCATCATTACTCATCCCTTTAAAAATTTTCCGTTTGGAGCCATGATAATCGTTTTGTGATCGGGCCAGATGCACGAGTATCTAGAAGCGCAATTCGATCCGACAAACTGCGATCAGATGCATTAAAATGATTTAAGCTATTCCAAATTAATCAGTAAGACATAACTCGCATAGACAAACCTTGGAAACCATTTAACTCTCCCCCTACCATCCGAACATGCCATATAAAGCAACCCACTCTCCTGATGATTTTCCAGTTTGGAAACATGAAGGGTGAGAAATAAGATAGATGATAATAGAATAATAACTCTCATAATATAATTTCGCTTAAACACAAGTCTGAAACCTCTTAGAATTATTACGCTATGATCATATTCGACTTCGACTTCAACTTTAATAAGTGAGATGTACCATTTATGTGAGCGCATTATATATGTAGATGATTTTCTTCGTTCATACAAAGCTTCCTTCTTCATCTGCAGCTTTTATAAATTATAATAGTATGTATTTAAATTCACGGGATCGTGATCGTGATCTAGATCTAGTTAACTTAGCAGAACTCTCTAATTGACTACCTGAGTAAATATTCACGATAAATAATCACCCAGTCCTTGTATCACTTAACGATTTTATAGGTAGTTTAATCATAATCTAATCTAATACAAATACAAATCCAATCCCAATCCCAAATTCACGAATAATCTTTTTTTTTAAAAAAAAAGAAAGGATAAATAATAGATAATAATAAATAGATGATTCTTTTCCCTCCTCACTCCTCCTCCCCTCTCTCTCTAATCCACCACCATCATCCACCATCCATCATATAACCCCCTCAAACCTCACCCCCTCACCCCCTTTACCCCTCAAAACCTCGCTTACTTATTTCACACTCTCTCACTCTCTCACTTTCTCATTCTCTCACTCTCTCACTCTCTCTACTTCATTATCTCACCATCTTGTATTTTTACCACTTTTACTTACTTATTTACACTCCCACACTCCCACACTCCCACACTCCCACGCTTTGATTCTCCTGCCAATCACTAACTGATTTATCACCAACCAACCAACTAACCAACTAACCACCAATTAACCAACCATTATATATATTACATACATACATATATATATACATATATACATATATATATACATATATACATACATACATACATACATACATACACACATATATATATATATATATATATATATATATATACATATATACATATATACATACATATATACATATATACATACATATATATATACATATATACATATATATATACATATATACATACATATATACATATATATATACATATATACATACATACATACATACATACACACATATATATATATATATATATATATATATATAT
>NGKJ01000082.1:10007-34550 GCA_002162495.1 Myriosclerotinia curreyana | reverse complement strand
ATATATATATATATATATATATATATATATATATATACATATATACATATATACATATATACATATATACATATATATATATACATATATACATATATACATACATATATACATACATACATACATACATACATACATACATACCTATATATATACATACCACCACAACCATCCAGAAAACCCTTAATTTGGTAATCTAATTCACCCCCAGCTTATCAATCTACAATATCCAGTATGTGTATATGTATGTATGGATGTGTATGTATATAAGACGGCATGTAACACACACTCAAGTATTTACACCCTATCCCCTATCCCCATTCTCCCACTCCCACTCCCACTCCCACTCCCACTCCAATTCCCATTCCCATTCCCATTCCCCTTCCCCATATTCCCCATTCCCCATGTACCCATCCAGAGAAAAAGAAGCCCAAAAAGAAAACCAGAAAAGAAAAGAGAAGAAAAAAGAACGATCGTGGTATGTCATAAACCACGATTTCTGTAGACATGTAATCATGTCATCCCCTTATAAATTTACCCTGGTTAAGTCCAAACCAGGCCGACCCAACTAAAATTGCACCAAACTGCACCAAACTGCACCAAAGCGAAGCAGATCAAAGCAGACCAGACCAAACCAACCAATCAAACCAAACCAAACCAAACCAAAGCAAAAAAGATGACATGAGATCCGAAAACGCCGTTTACCAAATCCTGATTATTGATCCAACTCCGTATGAACAAGTGAAGAAGCAAGCAAGCAATTAAGCAATTAAGCAAGCAAGCAATCTGTGCAATCTGTGCAATCTGTACAATCTGTGCGATTCGTAATATGTGAATGTCAACCCATCCTAGGTCAAATCTTTATTCCCAACGCCAGTTCATGTCGATTCATTCTTTCAAATATTCCCCACTCCATTTATGCATGCGTAGATTCATCAAATTACCATCCTATCATCTCGTGCCACCACTCCACCATCTCATCACTCCACCATTCCACCATCTCATCACTCCACCATCTCATCACTCCACCATTCCACCATCTCATCACTCCACCACTCCATCACTCCATCATCCCACCACTTCTCACTACAATCCCCACTAATTACCTAATTCATCCCTGAAAAATCCTCATCATCAATATCCATATCCGCAACCGTTGTTCCCAACGCCTGATTCCCTTGTCTAATCAAATCCTTCAACTGTCTATCAAATTTTCTCATCATCTCATCCTGTTCTCTTTCTTCCTTCAACTGTCTTGCCTTCCATGCTCTAGCTTCTCTTGCGGCTGGACTCTCATTTGTTACTACTGTTGGTCCCGCCTTGGGACTATTGGGTGTCCATCGAGGAATACGGGAACCGCCTGGAGAACTAGTGCGAGGGATGTGAGATGGGCTTGCTCGAGAAGGTGATGAATAAGCATCAGTGTGAGCAAGGCTTGAAGAACCAGCATATGAGATTCGAGGATTAGTTTGGTAGTTTGGTCGTCTAGTTACACCCGTATTGCTTGGTGTGATTTGTGGTGAAACCAAATGTTTTCTACCGGAGCCCACTGGCAAACTATATCTAGCAATTCCACTTCTCTGTTGGAATAACCTAGATTTTGAAGCTTGAGATTGTGGGATTGTAAATGCGTTTGCCGGTACAGGAGAGAAAGTTGAATATTGTTGGAGTGAATTGTCTGGTTGAGGTGGTTGTGGTGTAGGAACGACCACCCAATTTCTTGACACATCTTCTGAACCTGATGGGGTAGTGAAACTAGTTTGTCGTCTCTTTGCTGGTCTCTGTGGTGTGTCTTCTTCTTGAGGTGCAACATATTTTTGATCCATATAATTCTCGACCATACCACCCATTGGAAATCCACCTGGTACCGGTGTGCCAGGAGATTTATCATCCTCCCACATATTATCCTTCTTCTCGTCCACAAACATCGGATCAATCGGGGTCGTAGTACCAAAGGCATATCCATGACCACCACCAGCTTGAAATCCCTTGAAAGAACCCATTCTGCAAAACTCCCATACTCTTCCAACCGTCCCAACTACAACATTGATGACAGGTTTAAGCCATGTACCCTTCTCATCTCCTTTTGGTGTATCTCGAATCCTCGATCTACCATTCTCATCTCGATACAATTGATCACCTCCCTCTCCTTCCATCTCCAAAGTTTCCTTGACATCACTTAACTCTCGTCGATATTTAATATCTCCATAATCACTCTCTCTTCTCTCTTCCCGATTTCGTAAGTTCGCCTGCGGTGTATCCAAACCTCCAGCCATTTGATATTTCGTATTAACAAATGGCATAGGACTATCCGGAGCCATTAAATTCGCATCTGCATCATCGAATTGATTTCCTCGATCGAAAGGATATTCATAAGGTAAATTCTCTCTCATTCTCTTTCTTCCTACCATTGTACCTCCACCACCTAACATATTTGAACTTGTGGTTGATCTCGTATCCAATAGATAGAGGGAAGAAGTGGCAGATGCAGTTGGGGTTGATGGAGGAAGATATATATTTGATTTTGCTCCTGCAAGATGTGGTACTGATACGTCATTTTGAGGTGGTGATTCAAGAGCGAAAGTACCCGGCATATTTTCCGACATTGGAAAAGAATGTAGGAAATATGACATTTTCCTTAAGGAGATGGATGGATGGATGGATGGATGAAGAGTCGATGTACAAATAGATATATTGAGTGTTGTATGTCAAATGTCGAATGTCGTATATCGGAATATCGTATATCGTATATCGAATGTTGAGTACGGTATTGAGTAGATGATGAATGAATGATGGATGAATAACCAACGACCTTTCCTTCCCGAGGCTGACAGATTTGTTCAAACGAGGCGGGAGGGCTGGCTTGAGAAGTTGGTAGGTAGAGACAACGGAAAGAGTAGATAGATTGAATCTAGTTAATCAATTATATCCGTACTTAATAATATCTGTATATTGAGAATATCAAATTAATATCATATATAATCATATTATTATCATATTTGATATGATATAATATAATTTATTATTATTATTATAATTATTATAATTATTATTAAGCTCGAAGATGGAGAAGATGGAGAAGATGGAGGAGAGAATATATGGAATAATATAATATAATTTGTGGTAACTTAGCGGTGAACTTTTTTCTAATCGAGGGTTCGTTTATGGATGGACCTCTAATACAATAGCAGGTGGATGAATGGGACGGACGAATGGGACGAATGTCAAGGACCGTGAATGGATCATGGAAGATGGGTAACTTCGTATAGCTGGTAAAATATGAAACATATCTAATATATCGGTTGCTGTGGTGAATGAATATCAACAAATCATATCATCTACTCGAGTAATCAATCAGTGACAGCATGCATGGCTATGAGTATGAGTATGAGTATGAGTATGAGTATGAGTATATCTTCATGAACCTATCTACGCTTCTATAGTATCCAGTACTCCATTATGCCATTGTGCTGTTGTGCCAATGTACCATTATCCATCCATCCCAATCTAAACTCCCCAAAGTATTATCGGTCTGTATCTGTGGTATTGTGGTATCTTCGCAAAAAAAATCAAAGAAAATCATCCTCTCATCTATCATTCAACTCCTTCTCTCCTTTATCATTATGCCTCCTCCCCCTTCTTCTTATCATTCCCCTTTCCTCCATAGTATTCATCAGTTTGCGCCAATTTCTTCTCATCTGGCTTCTCAACATCATTGTAAACCGTATGCCTCTTTCCTGCCCAAAACTCCTCTCTTTCCTTCATAATTTCCTCGGCCCAAGCTTGAACTTCTGGAAGAACAATCTTGGTAGCAACCCAAGAGAATTCTCCTAAATCCTTCTCCCCATTAAACGAACGTTCATATTCCATCATTTGAAGAATTAACTCAATCTTATCCACATCATGAACAAATTTGCTCTCCAACGTAACGGAATCCTCATATTCTTGCCAAATGTCCATAATTTGTTGTCCGGTGAGTCCTCCATTGACGCGACCTAACAAACTCTTGGTGAAGTAATCCATAGTCGTAGCTTCTCGGCGGTTCTTCTCGGATTTTGGTACTCCATCAACAGGTGTAATATCTCCAACCAGTGCTTCTGCCATATCATGAACAAGTGCCATCTTTGTACAATGAGGAATATTGATCTTCGAAGCGATGGACTCGGGAGCGAACATAGTGATTAATGACATTCGATACATATGATCGGAGATAGATTCTCCCCTGTGAGAGAAAACATATTATTAGCTTGTGCCATTTCCACCATATACATTTCTGCCACTCGCCACTCGCCACTCACCTATCAATACCAAATCTACGCCATCCTTCACGCTTGGTGGTCTTTAATCTTTCCAACATATGAAAGAAAGGTACTGGAGATTCCGAATTCTCCTTTGGGGCAATTGTAAGTTCTTTTGCAATTACTTTCTCGACCGACCATGATTTTTGTGCTGCGGCAGCTTCAAGAATTGAAGGTTCTATTAGATTTTTGTTAGAATGGATGACTTGAGAAGACCCAAAAGAAGTTGTGCAACTCACCATCCCTTGCTTCCTTGGTAATATTGTACATCTTTCTAAGTTACCCCGCGATTATGTTGAACTTTCTGGGAATGAATGTTTGTTGGAATTCTCCGAATATGTTGTGTAATGTTGTGTAATGTTTTGCAATGTATTTGTAGATTGTATGTAGAAAGGAGTGTACAATATTGAGCAAAGAAAAAGAATCAAAAATTCTGAGGGTTTTTGAGGGTTTTTGAGTTGTTTTAAATAAAGTAGAAAGTTGAATATATGTTTGTCAATAGAGATCGATCTAACCCTAACTACCTACATGATGATAAAGGGGGGTCCGTGCACGACCATTAAGAGAGAAGTTGGGATATCAGACATCAAGACATCAAGACATCAAGACATCAAGACATCAAGACATCAAGACATCAAGACATCAAACATCAAACATCAACCAATATATGTACAACGTTAATACAAACCATACAGAATTGTGTTGTATTGTGTTGTGTTATGTTATATCAAGTGAACCATATTTCAACTGCTAACACATATTGCATTGCCTTCAGCTTCATTCATCAGACTCAAGTGAGACTAAGGTATTCTTAGCAGGTTTTCATTCATTCTGTTAACATTCTTCTCAAAGATCCAATCAATCAATCTCACAGTTGAGGTCTTCTATATTCAAGTGATTCATAGATAAGAAAGCATTATGATCTCTCAAACCTTTCGTTGCATACCTATCATATGCATCCATCTATTCTCATCTACACAACCGCTGTTCATGGCGATGTGGTTTCTGAAATGGCTTCACATACTTCTTCTTTCCAGATCATACCTACTCAAGCCACCTTGAGAACTGCAGATATAATCTTTGTTGATTACTTAGATTATTAGATTCGGAGCTGGCAATCACCCTAATTGCGGCGGGTTCTTAACTTCTCTCCTAGTTGGGACCAGAAGAAGAAGAAGAAGAAGAAGAAGAAGAAGAAGCCCAAGTCTAAGAAAAAGAGTGAGATTCATTCAGGCAAAAATTAAGGATTGAATTTGAGGGAAACAATGAGATCTTCATTAAGTTTTGGATATGAGAGATACTCTTGGCCAATAACTCATGTTTCCAGTTCTCACTTCATGATTTTCTCACTTCATGATTCATCTTGAAATCCCCAATTTTACCAATAGTGTTTGATATTGAATATCTATCAGAGGATTCTTATCATTTTTGTATTACATCTATATCACATCCCATCTCTTAAGCTTATTATAACTTTTAAATAAGACTTTATATCAGTTACTCTCATCAGTAACCACCTATTCATCTCTTTGATACAAACCATAGTACATCAATACAAAGTGCGGTCTTCTTTCTCATTGGGCAATCAAAGTGAATAAAAAATCTTTTATTAATCAAAAATATCAAAGCGAATACGGCAGTAATTCAAAACTGTGCCCATTTAACTTCCAAAAGAATTTTCTTCCCAATTTCCTCCTCTTCCACAACATAACCAGATTTTCAAAATGTTGGGTCCTACCAAGTTGAATCTGAAGCATTACTTCTACCCTATAGGAAATACACAAGCCGTCAATCTATTACAGTCTCGACACCTCATCTGCGAAAATGATGATCCAGTGAGAGTATTGTTGTTAGGTTGTGGAGATCCCAGAAACTTGCTATTCACATTGTGGTGTAATAGAGGTGAGATGACAGTGTTCTATTGAAAATGAGGAAGTGTTAACGTTGTGACCTTACCAGATGAGCCGATGAGATGGGAATTTATGTGCTGTGATTTGGAGATCGCAATTCTTGGTACGTCAGGCAACTTTGGTTCTCCCAATTCAATCTATATGTATTAATGAGTCTTTGATCTAGCACGCAATATTCTCCTCTTCTCACTAATCATCGATAACGTATGTCATTCATCAATGTGGAATATCTTTTATCATTTCTACATCACCGATACCGACAGCGCATTACTACAAGCACAAATTTCTAAGCTCCTTGAACTATCCGTGACTTTGGATGTCTGGTCATCTTCACCTTATGCTGCGTCAATTCATCTCATGAATCAAGAAACAATAGATCAAATACGAGGAATTTGGTCTCAATACCTCAAGGTCACAAACCTAAGACCAGGTTCAGAAGAAAGAGTAAAATTCGAGACAAATTTTCAATCCGAAATCAATGCAACTATTAGAGAGAATCATTTGGTTCAAAAGGGTGTCATGAAGGGTCTTAGAAAAGAGCATGCACATAGTCTTCGCTCGACAGGTGTACATTGGCGACGCGCCATCCGGACAGTCGTCGATGCCTTTGATGGCTTTTGGGACCATGGTGTGATAGCAGGCAATTCTCAAGATGTGGAAGCTTTGGTACATGATGGTCGACGTGTGAACCCTTCAATGGTGATTTCATCAGGAGGGAATACATTTTCGGTTCCTCATAGTTCGGATCCCCTTCTTGGATTCTACTTAGCGAGCGCATTTGATGATGAAAATGTTACTGAAAGGAAACTGAAAGAGAATGTTGTCAGGTTGGCAAAGTCACAATTTAAGGAGTGGTGCATGGCTTTGGGGGAGAAAGTTCGCAATGAGTCAATTACTATTCGGCTTTACTGTGGCGACGCTTTGCGACTCTGTTATGAGCTGCAAAGTTTGAGAGGTTCTAAAAAGTCTGGAACAAACCTTCTCCGATTGTATGCATCTGCATGGCGTCCAACCCCTATCATTCTCGACAATTTCGATGCTTCAAACGATCTCCATCCATTTGATATCATCGACACCAACAACTTGGCTGATCCACTGGGAATTCTAAATCTGCTACCAGCTATATCACCATTACTATCCCGTAAGGCCACTTCAACCATATTCACCGAAACACTCTACATGTACACCAAAGATCCCGCCGATACCCTATCCCACATCTTATGTTCCGATATCACAACCATGTCACTTCTTCTTGGACTGGCACCTTCTGGTCACTTATTTGGTTATACCGCAAATGCGATCATGGCATTGGACATTGAGCGACAACTCGCTATTCATCAAAATAACCGTGACAGCTTTCATATGCGAATTTCATGGAGATGTCCAAATTTTGAAGATCCAATCGGACGAGAACTGATCTTTGATCCTCATGAGCTTGCAAAGTTCTTTTTTAAGCTATATCTGAAGATGTTCGCCTTTGATTCTATTCCAACAAATACTGAAAGATTAGTCGATCGTCAAAAATACAACCGGTTAAGTTTCGTTGCATTGGTCTCTTTAGCAAAAGGTTATATCACGTCCGATGATTGGTCGAACTTTGGGAATGATCTGTTCAAACAAATCTACGCGGACAAGACTTTGTATCATGGCGTTTTCCAAATTATGGAACTTTCTTTACACTTTTACCATCTAGGTATTTTATCTGAACCCACTACATTCGAAGTACCTCGAGAGATCATAGTTGCAAATCAAAAAGCATTCAAAGAAGGTCCGTTGAGCTTACGAAATGGAGAAGCTGATGTGCGACTACTTGGACTACAAGACATACCGCCTGTCGTCTGGATCACTTTAAGTATTTCGCGAGAGAGAATTGGGACAATTACAACACACAGCAAACATTTTACTACAGTCGCACTTCAAATCAGCATCTGGCACATAAATAACAAGACTGAAGCACACTTCCTATCTCTTCAATGCTTTTTTGGCAATTTGATTCAAAATCCTAAAGATAACCATACTTATGAAGCCATCGAAGATAAATCTGGCTGGCATGGATCATCGAACCTGGTTGTAACATGTGCGGTTCCTTCTTTGCTATTATTGGCAGATGGCATTGATTCCACACACATTGAGCTAGCAGTTCTGGACACTGGATCAGGTGTGAAGCTTTCTGGTCCGAGAACTGGACGCAGTATGGCTATTTGCAGCTACAGGCTTGATGATGAGAGTGTTTTTGTTTTGAAACAGCCACCAGGAGCGCGATTGTTCTTGAACACGGAGTCTGCGTCTACTCGAGATTTAAATCGTCCTTCTAAAATGCCTTGCTCTATTCGAATGAGAGAAAATTCCTCAATTGCCACCATGGAAATTCGAAATGATTTTCAGAATTCGAAATTTGAAAGAGCGATCAGAGCCCGTCAAGTTTCCCCCTGCGCCATATCTGAAAGAGTTGACGGTATTGAAATTAACAGAATTCAATTCCCATACCCATTCGCTCTGAAGGAAGCAACAATCGATTCATCAAAAAATATTAGGACGTTATCTGTTAGACCAAGTTCGGCTCTCGATAATGCGGGATACAGTTTAATCCCCTTTCCAATCATCTTCCAAGGTCACGAAGCTCATTCTCTCACTCTTCCAAAAATCAACCTAGATCAACAACCGATCATATCAACAGTTGGTCCTAAAACTGTGCTGTGGGTTGGTAATGTTATGGTTAGTCTTTATAGCGCTCGAGAGCGTTCCTACATGTCCAGAATCAACATGAGGAGTGATTTACCAGCTCTAACATCCATCAAAGCTCTCATCAGTAGCATGTTTACAATTTTCGTAGACCCTACTCCTAATGATCGAAAACAAGTTTTTTTATTCACAAGTGGTTGTCAAAAAGATATAGTGATCTTCGTCTCAGCATTACGCCATAATCTCGATCAAAACTCGTTAGTCTTGGACGCATATCTCCTTCCCTACAACACAGAGAGCAAACCATTAAAATCCGCCATCGACAATCTCACAAACCATAATCCTCAAATAATCACATACACAATGAAAGAAACAGATTATCAGTTCCTCAAACAAATGCTCCCAGCATTTGTAGAAACTTGTCGAATAAACTGGACCCATGGCCCCAAATGCGAATATAGACAATACGGCTCGGTATCTCTCTACAGCGAAATTTCCAAATCTCCCATCTGTTCTTGTGGCGAGGGAAAGTATCGGGAAGGGTTTCCGAAGGTTAAGGGTTGGAGGGTTCTTGGTGGGTATGCGACGAGATGCGCGATTATGCCGTTGGCAGGGTGTGCTGAGGTGGAGGTTCATGATGAGGAATTACGTGGGGAGGTGATATCGGAGGGGTTCCGGGAGATGGATTTGGGGGTGGAGAGGGGTAGGGAAAGGAGTGAAATGGTGGGGGGTGATCCCAGGGCATGTGCAAAATGTGGTCACGTCCCACCGAAAGGAACAGAGCATAAACATTGTGCGAGATGTGGCGGGCTTAGATATTGTGGTCCTGGGTGTCAGAAGGCGGATTGGAAGGATCATAAGAAGGTTTGTAAAGCTCCTGCGGCTGGCACTTGATTCTATTTTACTGTGCCGGTAGGGAATGCTCGCTTAGCTTTCCCTGATCTTCTTCCCAATTCATCCCATCAACGCCGGAACCCCATTTGCGCTGTTTTTTCTCGGCTCATAAGTCGAGATATTAAATGTCGTTCATAGCACCATACACAAAGCTAATCTCACACAAAGACATTTACGACTCCGTATCTTAAGAATTTTTGGATTCAAAATTCGACTGTATGATTTCATATTTTCTCTTCTAGTCTAAATGCACAATGTCTAGAGTAAGAAAATAATCATTGTAACTACTAACTATTTCGAATCAAATTAATCTAAGATTTTCACCTCAAAACTTCTAGACCATACCCATAACCAAACCCTACACCCCAAAAAACAAAGAGGATAATAAGTTTAACAGGATAATAACTCCAACTTAAACTCTACCATTGCACAAAAGAAAAACACTCTCTTCAGATCAGTCTTGTAAAGAATCTCCCAGAATCAAAGGTAAAT
Source organism: Myriosclerotinia curreyana (assembly GCA_002162495.1). NCBI lineage: Eukaryota > Fungi > Ascomycota > Leotiomycetes > Helotiales > Sclerotiniaceae > Myriosclerotinia > Myriosclerotinia curreyana. The sequence continues at coordinate 24,274 of NGKJ01000082.1, read as the reverse complement.
AACACATAACCTCATTCATATTCTCATACCAAGAATTCTTCTGCTCATCAGCTCCAACCGGAAACTTCCAGATGACTTCATTAGCGCCATATTCCCTCAAATAGAAACTCTTCATCCACATGGAAATCCACCGGTGTATTCTTGGGGATATTTGCGGGCTTGTAAGTGTCAAGGTGGTCTAATGCGGGTTTCATGTAACATTTCAATCGATTGTTTAAGATATTTGCGTAGCGAGGCGGCGTGTAGTTATAGATATGTAGGGCTTAAGTGGCACGCGCGGAGGCGTTGCAGATATCATTTATCTACCATTTACTGGCATGGCATTGCAAGTAGACGCTGAACTGATTAGGCGTGACGACTTCGATGACGACTCCGAGACCTGGTTCGATGTTCGAGGTCAGTCCGGGGTTGTGGGGTTAGAATCTTGTGTGATGGCGCTTGCTGACCACAATGATGGTCAGCTTGGGAGTATATTTTCTTAGGAGAGGTTCGTTCTTTTTGATGGTGTAAAAAATTGTCTTGAAAGCAGCCTTAATTTGGGGCATGTCTTCGCTTCGCTTCGCACCACATCATATTGGATTTCGCTGATTCCATCGCGGTAGAAGATGATATTTTTCGGAAGTCGGCTATTCAAGGGAATCTTCATAGATTTACTCCTCTTATACCAAGCGGCAAGTCGCTCGTGAACCATACCGGTCAAGTCTGCAATGAACTAGATCGTGATAGCTTCAGTAAAAAACGGTACGATGACAGACGAAAGAGCCTTATGCCTCTTGCTTACCCTTTTGAATTCTAGCTGATCATAGATACATATTATCGTCGTCATTATTTGTGGCCACTACTGCAGCAATCGATGGATATCCATTAGCAGCATTCTCAGGCGAAGGATGTGTAACAACGGCACCCATGATCATGGTACTCTTATCTGCACCACATCTAAAATAGGATATGGTCTTTCCACATCAAGCCTAGCTATTCATACCACATTAACTTCCCAACAGTTCTAGTCGACTATTCTTCAACTGATTCAACACTCCCAACCTGGCTGTCCATACCATATCAATTTCCCGTTAACCGAAAAGTTACAAATCAACCTTACTCGACTCGCAACGAAAGAATGCGATCTTGAAATCGTGTGTACTTTGATCATCTGGCGTAGCACAAAAATATTTATCGACAAGTACTCCTATTGAAGCCACATCATGTTCACTGATGTTGACGATGTCGAGGCGAGTTGTCTTTCCCTTCTTGTGTGCGAGATATCGTAAAATGGGTCGATAAAGATATTCCAGGCCCGTATCTCTCGATTGTGTACGCTATCAGGCAGCCAATTAATGGGAGAAGGGTCCTGCCAATCTAAAAGGCGAGGTTGCTCTACCTCGAGGTGAAGCTGGATGAGGTTTTGTAGAAGAAGTCGAAGGACGTGGGAGTCGAATTCAATGGTAAGAGACAGTTAAAGGCTTGATTGATAGCCTGGATGGTAATTGGAGCGGGCATAAGCTTTTAAACGGCGGGTTCGCGCAGGATTTCCAATCGGCGATGATCTCTTCCCGGGCTACCGGAAGCTATACCAAACAGCCGAAAAGAAACTTTAGGCTTGCAGATCCGTTAACTCACTGCACTTGGAGTAATACTGAGAAGGTAGATATGTGTATTATTAAGATCATGAGCTGTTTCCACAGAAGTTGACGTCCCAGGAATGGCACACCAAGGTGCCATCAAGGTGCTCCAATCGCTCAAATGTCCAGCATTGGGGTACCTCAGAACATTTGAATGAAAATCGCTTGCGGAGCCAAAGACCAAGGATTCCCCATCTTCATATGGCTCAAGATTAGGTTGCCAGCTAGCATCGTCCGCGCAACTGATTGTAACATTCCGTATCGGAAGCGAGTATTCATAGGTCATATTGAGACTATGGGAAATAGATTGGGATGTTCTCTGTTGAGAGTTTCCTGGATCGTGATATAGCACTTCAGACTCCACTTTGAAAGGATCATTGCAAAACATTAAGACTTGAGTGTAATAAGATAGATTGATCTTATCGTTCAAATCTGCATCATTTTAGTAAAGGCTTCGTTCGATTCGTTCAGGCCGCTTATCAACGCCTGGGAGGGCTATGATGTCAAGTTTTGTACTGAATTTGTATTTGTTTGGGCTGAGGCGATCTTTTATGAGTAGCAGCCAAAAGAACCGAACGAACAATGTCTAAAAAAAAGGAAATATCATTACCAGAAGAATCAGAGGAAGTGGAAGCACATTAAATAGTCTGATGGTTCGGCTACGATCACTTGATCAGAACTGTCAAGCGATCGAATTTGAGAAGCATTCAAAGGTGGCGTAATGTACTATGATATGAACGTCTCGAAGTCGGATGCATGTACAAAGAAGAGTATGCAAGTGAAGAACATACAATATGCCCTCAAAACTACATGTTAATTATCTGCGGAAGCAATATTATTCGTGGGTAGACTGCCGGGTGCCGAACACTGTGGAGGATTAGATTACCTTTGAATCCTGAGAATCAAGCTACTCGAAAAGAAACATGATAGAGAATTTGAAAGGTCAGATGATGAATTCATTGCTCATTAGTCATGAGCCTTCATGATACCCAAATCCTATGTACAAAAACCTCATGGAAAGCGTGGTTGTTTTCGATAAAGCTCAAAGATCATGCCACGTATCTACAGCTCTTCCTTCCTCCTCCGCATCACTATCCATCGTAATTCTTCTATCCCTTACCGGTATTGGACTCAAAGCGACCCTTGGTCTACTCATAAAGGCACTCGCATAATCCGCATCCACAGCCATAGTTATATCCTCATCCATATCCTCCTCTCCCTCATCCCCACTTTCAATCATAGACGAAATCATCCTGCCCTTTGCTGGCGTCGGACTCACAGCAATCCTTGGTCTACTCATAAACACGCTTGCATAATCTACATCATCCCCATCCATCAACACCTCTCTATCAATTATCGGAGTAGCTTGCGGCATTGGTTCTTCTTCCTCATGGACGACGGTGGGAAAGTGTGATTGTCGCTGCTTCCGTTTTTCGTCTTTAATGCCTTTCCTTCGCTCTAGTTGTGCTCTCTTCTGGGCTGCCTCAAATCCTGCCATAGACTTACGCGTGCGTTCTATTAAATCTGCGTGTTTATCTTCTTCCGTCGGAGGGATTTTGGCGGGTGTGGCTTGGGATTTAGGATTTAGAGCCAGGCGGTCAATATCCGGTAAATCTTCGAAGTCATCGTCAAGATTGTGTTTTGAATATTTAGGATTCGAGCGAGCCATAGTAAGGCGCGTACGTTCTGCTAATGATAACGAGCGCTTGATCTTTTGTGGCGACGGAGATGCAGCTGACATGGAGTTTAGAATCTGTTCAGCTTGGCTGAGCTCTGGAACAAAACCAAGGGATGGTTCAGAGGTTTGAATAGTCTCAGAGGGAGGGGGAGATGGACTGGGGCGCGATGTTGTTGTTTGTCTCATTTTGATGGACAAGGGTGTCTCAGTTGAGGCCTGGCTAGATTCCTGATCTGAAGCTTTATCGACAGAAATTAGGCGACGGGATGATCTCATAACGTTTGGAGTGGCTGATACATAATTATTTCCGATACCTGGTGTCAAGGTCGCGGCTTCCGAAAATCTTTCGCTGACAACGTCAAGTTCCTTCGAGGGTTGCATGGGCCGAAGGACAGATGAAGTCACGATAGACACTGGTTTACGGGATACTCTGGAACGTGGTGTGCTAATTGATTCATCATCATGGCCACGAAGTGGTGAAAGATCGGTAACTCCATCCAAATTTCCCGGTGAATTAGACGAGCGTTCAGGAGAGGCATTGGACGATGAGAACCGATCTTCATCTTGGTTATTTGATGACCATGCCTCTTCAGTCAAATCGTTTAAAGGCTGAAGAGGCTTGTGTTTCGAGCCACGTGGAGTGAGGCTCTCTTTGGAAAGCACTTTTGGCTTGGAAACATCATTCAGCGCATGGCGAGTTCTCTCAATTAGGCGATTATATTCATCTCGCGCTGCAATGACAGCAGATTTGGGGCTTTCCGTAGTGTATTTTCCGATTTGCAATGTCTGGTGGCTATTGAGACCGAGTTTGATACCTTTCTCCTCGATGGACGCCGTGGGAACCTCTTTGGTGGGCGATCCAGTGCCATTTCGAGTCAAATTCCGTCCAAATTCTTGCCATCTAGCCAAACGACTCTCCTGATTTTGAACTCGTGCCTCCAACCGCTCAACAAGTCCAGCATCATTATTTTCTTCTATATCTGCAACAGTGCCATCCTCAATTTGGTTCCAGAGAATATCGAATCGTTTTCCCAATAGACCCTCTCGACCAGGCCTATTGCCCCCAAAAAGGATCGTTTCCAGCCATGCATTGCTACCTGACCAATTTTTGCGAAATTTATTTTGCAAGGATCTCAAATCTCTGTCAGATAACTCAGAATGGCCATCTCCTTCATTCAGAGCCTGGTTTAATTCTTCGCGTCTTTTTGAAATTCGCTGGTCGTTGAGGTCAAGAATGCCGGAAAAGTTGTTGTACTTGGCCTTCGAATTGTTCTTCTCGGTAAGATGGTTCCTCAGAGATGCCTTATGTGCCAATATTAAGGCCGAGAGGATTGTCCTTTCTCCTGTGTATGAAAAGTTCTCCAAGGCTAGTTGTTGCGCAAGAGCTTCGTATCTTCCTGAGGTGTCATTTTGAACAGCCTTTTTCAACACCGCATTTGAAAATACCGCCAAAACTTCCTCCAGTCTTTCGCCTTTGCATTCGTCGAGCATCGTCTTCCTCAACACTGTGTCTCTCCCAAGAACTCCATTCTTCTTGGCTTGATCGAGACATCGAAATAATGCGGTACGTAGATTGAGCGATTGGAGAGGTTCAAGAGGTGGAAAGAAAGGTTGTAATTTCTATAAACTTGCATTAGCTTTATTGTCATGATCAAGCAGTGGCTTATGGTAGAAGTCTACATTTCGAGTCTCTTCTGGATCCCATATTGCAAATAACTGGAATAAAGCCCACTCTACGCCCTGTATTCGCTTCTTTTGATTCTGTTGCGCATCCTTGGTAGAGAATGTTACCACCGTAATATCTGGCCAATCATCTCGCAGATCTAAATCCAAAAGTCGCAGATTTGTTATGAAGAGAGTAACGTAAGAGGGACCAGAGGTGGGTTGTGTGCTGGAGCTTGAAGTGAGCTTGGGATTGCTTGAGGCTGTAGAGTTGCGACGAAGTGACCGCCCAAGGGGATTAAAGGTTGAGACGGACATTTTCTTGATCCCCCGCAAAGTTGATATGATAACAACATGTTATCCTAAGATATCATATCATAGCATTTCAGTAATGAAGATATAAGAGCGGTCTGTCTGCATTGCATTGCATTGATGTGATGAATTCGTGGATCGATTCGCTTGGAGTAAACAAACAAACCAGTTGTGTTGCTGTGCTGTACTGGTAGTTGGCGAGCACAGAAAATCACGATCACATGATCCATAATCTTGGCATCAAAATGCTTGGCAGCTTGGCAGCTTGGCAGCTTGGCATAGAAATAAAACTAACGGTATTTCCAACGTCAAACCTTCTCTTCTTCATTACCTTTTTCTTCTCTTGGATGCTGCATAGATATGTTTTATTATATATTAGAAGATTCAATGTCTCCTCGCTGTCGCTATTCTTAATATCCGGATGCAACAGCAACAATGCGTCTTCCCTTATGGCTTCACTTATTACATGTTTTAAGGTTATATGGGTACGGCAAACAAACGCTGAGTTGAACTCAAGGGATTTCGGTACTCGATAGCGGCGAAGGAAGAAGTTTGGTGGAATTTGATCCATTGGTCACTCACCTATGCGCTTCTCGACGAAACTTCACTTCCTAATCAGCGCAGAGATGATGCCTCTCATTCATGATAGTTGACTTTCGAGATTTCCAGCCCATACAGAATATCCCATCTCTAGACCGTCATAATTCAGGATGATTCCAACAAATCCCTCGAACCTCGACCATTACCGCTGTCTCAATCCTTTATTGCTCTCAGCCGATAGAATACGAGTTTTCAATAATATCAATCTCAAAGGGGGTGGCAATGCAGCAGGGTTCACAATAATGGGTACAAGACAAGAACATGTAAGTAGTTGGCTATGGCAGCGAGAACAAATAATATTCTTGGCCATATTCTGGTCAGACTAAATGTTGATCATCGTTTTATTTCAGCAAGATAGAATCCATTTTTAGATCAATCCCAGTGGATTGTGAAGGTTTAAGAGGACAATACATTGCTCTCCCCCCCCCTAAGCAAAGGTTAAATTTTTTGCTGTGCCCAAAATTTAACCTTTGCTTAGGGGGGGGGGAGAGTATGTGCATAGGGAAAGCCAGTGCAAGCTTCCATGACACGCGTCAGGTTAATCATCCACCAACCAAGTTCACCCTTTTCTTGAGGGATTTCTGCAGCAGCTCCACCGAAACCCCACCAAGTTAAGTGTGGTTTATTCAGTTGTCTAGAAAAGAAAAAGATCACAAATTCCATTTCCGGACTGTCGAAGTGTATTCTTAGAGGAACTTCTGTCGAGTTTCTATTCTCGTGATTTATTTGCAATAATCCTCCACAGCGTTATATTCAGGAAGAGATATTCATGTAATCTCAATGCTTTACTACTCTCCCCCCCCCTAAATAAAGGTTAAAAATTGGGCTGTGAGTAGGGCAAAAAAATTAACCTTTATTCAGGGGGGGGAGAGTAGGTCCCAAATTTTACTCAATCGAGAGGTTAAAATTGCACTCGTTAAATTGTGTTGGTTTTTTCTTATAAAGATCCATGGGGCAATAATGTCATGATTCAGGAATCAGGAAATCCCCTGCCAAACTCTAATTTTGAATTATACTCCACCCCCTAAACAAAGGTTAAAAATTGGGCTGGGAGTAGGGCAAAAAATTTAACTTTTGATTAGGGGGGCGGGGAGCGTATTGGCTTTTGCAATAATGGCTGGACTTATAGTACCAACCCATTTTGGGTGTTTTTTCATTGTCGATTACATTGTTCCTCGTTTCTCCCCCTTGAATTGAAAATAAAAATAGAGGAGGTCATTCATGTTTTACCTGGGAACGTTCCCAAAATTACGAGCTATAGATTAACTTGTGCCATATTCTCTTCTTTCGCTATTGCTGGCATGATCGGTTGTCGAGTTGCTAAATACAGACCACAAATATTTCTCCTGTTTCTAGAGCAACTTCAAAGGACAAAATCTCAGGCTTGGATATCTTGTCTGTTACAATTGTAAAGCAATACACAACATCGAAACGGGTCAGGACAACCTGATGAACTACCGTACTTAGACATCTTCATTTCACCGAATGAACTAATAGGCAGTCACGTGTATCGACACAGCCTATGGATCATGGTGGGTCAACTGGTCATCATCTATTTATGGTATCGAACAATATACAGTTTCGGACCGTGGGGATCAGACGCGTAATTTATTCTAAATTAAATACATGATATGAAGGTTTATTGGTTGGCTAGAGCATGTGAAATTATTCCTTCTGTGGAGACCAGCAATTCAAGCAACATAAGTTTGACCTGCCACACCATCCCAAACAAACTCTCTTTTTAAGTTTTCTTCTCTATTTCCTCTTGTTTCCTTTCCTCCTTCACCTTTTTCTACCAGCACCACACTCGTTACTTAAACATCTTATTTCTTGGCGTCCAAAAGGCTGAATTTGAATATTTTCATATCAACCATACTCATTACAGTTTTTACACATTCTTCTCTCATCAGCAAGAGAAAAAGCTATTCATTACACTAAAACATTTCATTTTCACGATTGGTCTCATTGTCACATTGAGTTTTACACAATGAAGCAAAGTGCAGTGTTCGGGCTTATTGCCTCCGTTGTCTCCTTTTCCACGGCTGCAGCTTCTGGTATTCCAGTATTAGCAGAAAGAGCTACTGCTACTCCAAGATTAGCAGAAAGAGCTACTGCTACTCCAAGATTAGCAGCAAGAGCTTCTGGTACTCCAATATTAGCAGAAAGACAAGCTTCTGTTTCTGCAGCATTAGCAGAAAGACAAGCTACTGTCACTGTAGCATTAGTAGAAAGACAAGCTACTGTCACTGTAGCATTAGTAGAAAGACAAGCTTCTGGTACTGCAGTAGCAAAAGGAGCTTCATCTACTTCAAGCGTTGAGGCTGTTACAATTGAAGGAAACGGTACGTTAGTCAATACAACTTCAACATCTCAATACTGATCTCCTCTAGCTTTCTTCAAGGGTAGCGATCGTTTCTATATCCGAGGTGTCGACTACCAACCAGGTAAAACTATCGATCGTGGCCACCGCAACTTTGTAGCTAATCCTCTCGAACAGGTGGCGGAACTGGTGTTACTTCCGACCCTATTGCTAATGCAACTGCTTGCAAACGAGATGTCGAATATTTCAAACAACTAGGAATCAACACTATCAGAGTTTACGCGGTCGACAATACTGCAGATCACGACGAATGCATGGGTTATCTCGCCGATGCTGGGATTTATCTTGTTCTCGATACCGATACCCCAAAATACTCTCTTAATCGAGACGATCCCAAAGAATCATACAACAGTGTCTATCTTCAATCTATCTTTGCCACTATTGACAAGTTCGCCAATTACACTAACACCCTTGCTTTTCTTTCCGGTAATGAAGTCATAAACGACGTGAACAACACCGACTGTGCTCCATATGTCAAAGCTGTCGTTCGGGACATGAAGCAATACATTGGTAGCCGTGGTTACCGATCAGTTCCTGTCGGATACTCCGCTGCTGACGTTTCGTCCAACCAATATCTTCTTGCCGAGTACTTGAACTGCGGAACTGACGATGAACGATCGGATTTCTACGCTATCAATGACTATTCGTGGTGCGATCCTTCTTCCATGACCACATCAGGCTGGGACACCCTCGTCAAAAACTACACCGGCTACAGTATTCCTCTCTTGTAAGTTTACTCCTTTTGTATCTTTATCCTACTTAATGGTTCACAATATCTGACGCATACCAAAGCATGTCCGAGTTTGGTTGCATTACCAACACAAGAAAATTCACCGAAATCGCCGCCCTCTACAGCACTGAAATGACCGCTGTCTTTTCTGGGGGTTTAGTCTACGAATATTCCAATGAGGGTAACGGATACGGTCTTGTGGATATCACTAACGGGGTTGTCTCAACTACTGACCAATTCACATACCTTAAAGATGCCTACGCAAACACCACATCTCCAACCGGTAACGGAGGAGCCGTTACTACTACGGGATCCGCAAGCACTTGCCCAACTGAAAGTTCCGACTGGGATCTCTCTGGTGATGTTCTTCCAGCTATGCCTACCTCAGCTCAGAAATATTTGACAAGTGGTGCAGGTACTGGACCTGGTTTGGATGGGTCTGGATCTCAAGAAGCTGGTGATTCTGAGAACGAATCGCAAGGGACTGCCTCACCTAGTTCTGGTGCTGTTACACATACTGCTTCTGCTGGGTCATCAAGCTCCACATCTCACAAAAGTGCTGCTGGTGGCAGAAGTGCTGAAATCGATATGAGAGCGTTTGGAGTTATTGCAGTGACCCTTGCCAGTATGGTTGGTGGAATGATGTTGCTTTAAACATGGGGGTCAATCCGGGGGTACAAATAGACCTTTTCTTCTTTCTAATTTGTCTTTGATATCATTTGTAAACATAAAATGGAATTGCATAAAATTGCGTATAATTCGTCCTTCCTTCAAGCTTTTTATCTTACGTGTGATGGGCTGTTGCTTGTGCTTTCTTGGCTGCGTCACAGCTCTACCCCGCGTATTGGGGAAGTGTGAGTACAAAAATCGTATCCATCCCAGTTGTGCACCCCTTCATCCCTTCTCGCTTAATACTGCTTATTCCATTTCATGGGTGAAATCTTGTTTCAATGTTCATCCTCCCCACCTTATGCTTAGTGGCAGCAGCACGTTTTCAATATGATCTTGATTGATTCTTTTGACTGCACGCAACATTGAACGATTACGCTTGCTTGCTGTCACTTGTCTGGGTCTCACATAATGTACTCTTAGTCGGTGAGCGGAATGCGGCTGAGGTTCCCCAATGCGGGGTTTATGCAGGGGCCGCATATTACACTACATCAATACAACCGTGTAACTTCCTTCCTTTCTGCCCGAACATCTTACAGGAGCTACATTTGATGCTTATGGTTTTAACTTCACCAGAACATTGGTAAATATGAGTACCGAAGTGACCAGTGAGAAGAATATGGAGTCATGTTGTTGTCTCACCGTCAGCAAGCCGTAATCCATCACGCAAAATCTACTGGATATTCATACGAAAAGCACGACATAAGCTTTGCGCTGTTACACTGTCATGTGCATATGTTCTCACTCATACAGTAATCTAGGCCGCCCTTCATTCAGCTGAGTTCTCGTGATAGCTTGGCTCATTTCTTGGCAATTTGTCGTATACACATAGTTATATGCTCTATAACCCCTCTTCATATTGTTTAATCACTCAAACCTTCTCAATCTATCTCAATTTCTCAAGCAACCATTTGCCAGGATAATTCCACGCACTAAGATCAAACGGCACTCAGAAGCTATGGCCACAATTCCGGCACTTAATTATCCTATTACCGGACCTCCAAAAACTTCCCCAGCTCCTGCTGATGGTAAGAGCCATTTATCTTTTACAGTTCATTCTGCTAAAACTTTCAGGCTCTCTCCCTTTGAGACGCGAGATTCGTGACCTTAAACAAAATTTCCCTGATCAATGGACACTTTACATACTTGGCCTTCAAGCCTTCCAGCAACTTGATGAGAAGTCAGATTTATCATGGTACGGAATTGCAGGTATGTTTTTCTCCTTGATATCTGGTACCAGTGTATCCCATATTCCGGACTTCAGTCCAATAATGCAAGGGTACTGATGTTTCAAATGATTCGAATGTTTTAATTCGTTTGAATATTCCAAAGGCTTGAATATTCTATCTAAATCATTAAAAACATCGACATTATTTGTTATATATTTTTGGCTATTGGAACAATTAGATTTTGGATCTAATCTGCTAGTCCAGATTATTGGATACCCTGTTTGGTACCCGGCTAACTCTTGAAGGTATTCATGGACGTCCGTATCGTCCATGGGGTGGAGTACAGGGAGACAACCCGAATGGATGGCAAGGTTACTGTACCCACAGCTCTATTCTCTTTGCTCCATGGCATCGTCCATACCTTGCACTGTTTGAGGTAATTGCATACCCTTCTCCCAATGCTCCACATGCCAATCACATCTCGATAGCAATACCTGTATCAAATCATTCAAAAAATCGCTGCTACCTTCCCCGCCCCCTCCAAGACCCGCTATCAACAAGCTGCGTTGACTTTCCGTATGCCCTACTGGGATTGGGCTGCTGTGCCACCTGCCGGCGATTACTTTCCTACTGTTGTTGGACAACCATCTATTCAGATCATTACTCCAACCTCCAACAATAAGCCAATTCAAATTACAAATCCCCTCTACTCTTACAAGTTCAATCCGTTGAACCCTTTGAAGGGCGACTTCCCTAGCGCTCCGGTATGATAATTCGTCCTTCAAAAATAGAATAAGTACTGATGTTATCAGGAATCCCGATGGCCTAGCACTCTTAGATATCCAACCAGTGGCAGTGCAACCGCCAAGTCTCAAGAAAAACAAGTCTCTGACGCTGTGGAGTCACAATTCGATTCATACCAAAGCAATATTTATCTCATCTTAAGAGATCCAAACTACAAGCAGTTTGATGCTTTCAGTAACCATCAATGGGCACCCAATAATGCTCCTGGGACATATGGTAGTATCGAGGATGTGCATAATAGTATACATACTGAGACTGGCGGTCAAGGGCACATGAGTGATCCTGATTATGCTGCATTTGATCCATTGTTTTGGTTGCATCATGCGTAAGACGATTTCATTTCCTGTTGCCAACATTTTCAATGCAGTCTTGGAATGTTCAATACTAACATTCACCAGCAACGTTGATCGTCAATTTGCTATCTGGCAAGCCCTCAATCCAAACAGCTACGCAATCAACAAGCCTTCCGGTGATGGAACCTTCTCCATCGAAAGTGGTACTCAAGAAACCAGTACTACCCCTCTAACACCTTTCAACAATGCCACCGGCAAAACCTACTGGACCTCCGATGGCGTCCGCAACACAGCCACATTCAACTACGCATACCCCGAGACTCAACAATGGAAATACCCTACGCTTCAACAGTATCAAACCAGTGTGCTCGCTGCGGTTCAAACATTGTATGGTGCTACTAGTAACCAATTCATGCAACTGATGGGTGTCCAAACTGCTGCCGCACCTCAACAAATGACTACTCAAGCCAAGCAAGTTGTCGCAGATGGCAGCAAAGCAGCTCAGAAACCAATTGATAATGGCGCTGCTTCATCTTCTGGCGGCCACAACTTTTTGTCAAACATTCTTCATCACAATTCTTCCAAGTCTCAATCTGCTGAGACAGCACGTGGTGGAGAGGATCTTGAATCCGAAATTGGAAAACGTGAGTCGTAATATCCAAGCCCTGCTTGACTATCAATTGTCTAACAACTGTTCAAGCATCCGAAACCCCCTCCAGTACCACACCAATTAAATATCGCGAATACATCGCCAATGTCCGCGCCCCTAAACATATTCTTCACCAAACATATCGCGTCCGAATCTTCCTTGGAGATTTCAATTCCGATCCCGCCACCTGGGTATGTATATATCTTCCTGCCTCTAGCCCTCAAACTAACAAAACATCCAGGCCACCGAGCAAGCCACAATCGGCACCTTCTCCTCCTTTGGCAAAGACCCCCAAACAACCGGCTGTGGAAAATGCATCAAGGATGAAGCACGCTCCCTAATGATCTCCGGAACCGTCCCCTTAACCCCCATCCTCCTCAAACTCTACAAGAACGGCGATCTTGGGTCTCTTGAAACGGAAAACGTAATCCCATATCTGAGAAAAAATCTTCATTGGAGAGTTACGTTGGCCGATGGTACGGAGATCGATAGGGGGGAAGTCCACGGTTTGAAGATTAGTGTGGTGAGTACGGAGGTTAGCTGTGCACAGGGGGGTTTCCCGGAGTATAGTGGGGAGTATGAGGTTCATAGTGATGTTACTGGGGGGAGACCGGCGGGGTTGGGGGAGGGTGATCATGTTTAGGTTTTGAATTTGGTTGAGTAGTTTGGGGGATGGGAAACTTGATGAGAATTATGAATTCGGGGCTAGTTTTGAAATTGCAAATCTCTTAGACGTAATGGCTTTGTGGTCTATTTTTGAGTCACGTCTACATAACTTTTTTTCACAACAAAGACATGAGATGAGCTGGATATTTTTTTGTTCTATTGTTTTTTTTTTAACTATTTTGATTGCCACTGTTCCGCAGGTATTCACTCCGGGAGTCCACCTCTCCTTTGATCAACTCCCTATGTGACTTGATCAATCCTAGATATGTCCCCGTTTTTTTTTTTTTATCTCGGTGATCTTTCCTACTCATAATGGTGTTTTCTATCCTTATTAGTAGCAAACTTTTCATCGACATAGTGTAACTATAGCTAATGCTATACCGGCCGTGCGATACTCCTATAAGAATTCTTCCTTCTTCCCAAAACGCTTATAGCCCGCGATATCTGGGTAGTCACAATTCCGATATTATTTTCTTGATCGCATCCATTAATTGATCAACAAGACTCTTGGTCTCTAGGCTCCGTAGGGTCTTTCCTCGAGTTCTAGAACTAAAGAACAGTCGCTATGCTCACAACACCACCGCACCTTTTCAGCATTGGGGTGGTGTGTATGCATTCCTCGCATTCCAACCTAGCCCGTTTACAAACGACCTCGAAGTCCTTGACGTAGAATTGATGGACATAACCCCATTTGATGTTTTCTGATGTTCGATATCAGTAGCTTTTGAGAAGGCAGTCCTGAAAGAAGAATGAGGAAGGGATTTGCGTTACTGCAATTCGACGGCCCGTACGTAACGGTACGTTCGTTACCAAACCCCCATTGCCATTTAACCGCAAGCTTGTAGCCTAGTACTCGTGCGGTCATCATTTTCGTCATCAGTCTCGTCGCCGCTCGCGCGAATTAGACTCGATTGCGATTAGTACCAAGTAGTACCAGTAGTATTAGTAGTAGTACTAGTAGTAGTAGTAGTAGTACTAGTAGTAGTAGTAGTAGTAGTAGTAGTAGTAGTAGTAGTAGTAGTAGTAGTAGTAGTAG
>NGKJ01000081.1:119841-155533 GCA_002162495.1 Myriosclerotinia curreyana | reverse complement strand
ATAATATTATTATTAAAATTATTAAAATTAATTAATTTTAATTTATATTATTTATTTAATATTTTGATAAATTTATAAAATAAAAATATATATAATAAATAAATAAGTAAAAAACTAAAAATATTTTTTATATATATTTTTATTTAAAATAAAAATTAAAATATATATTTCAAAGTTAAAAAATATTTTAAAAATATAAATTGTATTTTTAGAAAAATCAATTAATTAAAGTTAAAATATTTTTATAATATTTATAATCAATTTGGAATATAAGGTATTAATTGGTTAATAAGGTAAGGTTTTTCTTTATTAAAATCTAGACTTTTTTAATATAAGATATTATCTTATTAACCAATTTATACGGTACGGAGTACTTTATATATGATCTTTATTGAAGCCCATGGTTTACATTGGACCCTGTGAGTTATAGATAAAGGTGTGTAAAGTTAAAAGATATTAATGCACATAGGCATCAACCGTCACAATGGTTCTCTTGTCACCATCAGCAATTTGATGTCTATTAATATTGGAATTGAATCCTGCTACAGTACCGCAGTTCCAGTCAAATTTGAAATTCCAAGCTACCGAACTTGTTCAAATTCTAAACAGTTATCCAAGTGGAAGCCACATCGCATAGAGTGTATGATCATATCAAATCAAACTTCTGTGCCCTAAACATGTTGTTCCCCTTCGTTTTCGCATTGTAATCTACCAAAATATCGGCACTGATTTTCTCCGCCATGCCGTATAAAACAGTCATCACATGTGAGCTCACTTGCGTGGGAATAATCGACATATCGATGACCCTCAACCCTTGAACATCATAGACTTGTCCCTGCGGGTTGACTACGCCGCCAAGTTCCCTAGTCATCATCGAGCAGCTGCCAACGCTATGGTAGTTTGGACGCCAGTTCTCCTTGACATAGGAGACCCAGTCCTTAAGATTAGCATCTAACTTAAGCTTCGCAGCGCCTGGAATGATTTCTCTTTCGTAAAAATGAGACATGCTGCCTTCGTCGGAAAGTTCACGCGCTAACATTGAAGCAGCGGCTTGACCTAAGACGTCTAGTTCGTTTTCGAAGTATCTCGGATTAGTGATTACGTGGCGCATATATGGGTCGTTGTTGAGGATGTGAACATATCCACGAGTGAAAGGAATCAGGGTCCAGAGATCGAAGTTGATGAAGCCTTCCGTATCCATGAAGAGCTCTGAATAAGCAATGTCATCGTTGATGAGCCAGTCGCGATAATTTTCGTACTGAATCATGAGTGCTGTGAAATTATTGAAACCTCCATTGGCCACCGTCTCTTTAGCCCATCGGTGTAGGTTTTTATTGAGGATGCCATGAGCTAAAGGAGCGTTCTTGCGAAAGGTCTCGTTAAAAGTTGCGAAGTAAATGGCTTGACCTTGTCCACTCCCACGAGAATTTATCTCAGATCGGACAGTGGTGGTTGTTTGATCTTGTACGTTTATGCCGACTGGGAGTTCGAGTATTTGAGTAACATTAGCATTTTTGAGGACTTTCTTAATGCCAATCCCAGAATATTCAAGAATCAATGGTGATGATAAAGCTCCTGCCGCTAACAGTACTTCATGCCTTGCATAAGCCTCAAATTTGAAATGGCGGTTTGTGCCGAATTGAACACCAACCGCTTGAATTTTGTCCGAGTCTGTATCGAAGAGTACTTTTCCGACCACTTGGCCTACCAGTACCTTGAGGTTAGAGCGAGAGCATGACGGGAGAAGCATTTCTCGAGCAGCATCAGATCGAGTCTGCTGCTTGTCGTCATGTAGTGAATTGGGAAACATGGAAACGCCATGTGGGTAGCCGCAGCTGAAATCCCTCTTTGTTGGGACTCCGCTCAAGGAAACAGTATCCATCAATGCATTCATCTGGGAGAATATATTCAGTCCTGGTGTACCATAAAAGCGTAAATGTAGAGGAAGGTTTCTTTGAAGTGTTTGGATGGAAGGGTGAAGACTTGGAGAGTTTACTTACCAATGGTGAATAATGCTTATTGGTATTGCGAGGACCAACATGAACAGGGCCACTATGTCCATGACACTCTGGAACAAACTTGTGGCCAGCCTGGATTTCTTTTTCGTTGGGTTTCCGAACGGTCTCTGAGCTTTTCATATATGTTGAAAGGTTATTCCAATTCCAGCCGTTATTTCCGAAGACTTCCTCCCATGAATCAACTTGTACTTTATGCGGGCGGGTCCAGGTGGCGCCATTAATAAGGGTTGAACCTCCAAGGCCCCGACCAGATCTGATTATTTGCTGTTGGACACCCGCTGTTTGGTTAAGGGTTTCAAATGCCCAATCAACCGTACTACCGAAGATTTTCCCGTACTCATTAACATTTTCGATGATTGGGCCGTCATCAGACTGATAGAAGCCTGCCTCAATGACCAGAACATTTATATCAGGATTTTTCGTGAGGCTTGCAGCAGCTGTCAAGCCTGTCAAACCCCCGCCAGCAATGATGTAATCGAAAGTGATATCCTTGACATCATGAGGATTGCCGATTATACACGAAAGATCAGGGGGAGTAGATGCTGTGAGAGCACCATTGAACAAGATCGCGCCCACGGATACAAAACTTATGATACTCATCATGGTCAAAGTAAAGACAACTGGCGAATGAAGATGATGGAGGAATGAGATATCAGAGAAGGATTCCTTCCATAAATAGCAGAGAGCATTCTTGATCCCGTCTCTACCGGAAGATTCTTGAAATTTCAGCTAGGTACAGAGCTCAACATTAAATTAGGGGCGAGACACTTTTTGCCGTGTTGTGCGTCGTTATTTAATACTGAGTGACAATTCGTTAATACACAATGCCGCCTTTTGGGTCATGAATATACAATAGTAAGCCCTTAAGGGAATAAAGCAAGCCCACAGAACTGACTTATGTAGTATATGCTCCCGCCTTGTAAGCCACAATGTCCATCTAGTAACATTTGGCTTTTGTCTTTGAGGAATGCAGGGAAATCTTGCCCGAATGGATTCAGTTAATGAGGTACACCATTGGAATCCGCGCCCAAAGAACTACCGCCACTGAAGATACAATGAGTGACGAACTATCATTCACTCTGTGCGAGTGTTATTCAAAACCGTGAGAGGGATCTGCAGCTCAATCATCAGTTCCATAAGCATATGCTTTGTAATTCGAAGTCGGCGACATCATCTCCCCAACTTTCAGTGGCGAGACTGAAAACATTTTTGTGTGGCCTAACTCCAGCGCTCCAAATCTTCTTCTTTACCAGCCTACTCTGTGAGATAGAGAATCTCGCTGGTGCTAGTATGGTGGAGCCAAAATATTGAGTTATGATTCAAGTCAAGGTCAGAATTAGAGATGAATATATCAAAAGTAGAGGGATAAGGAAACAACAATGGTGACGACAATGCTTGAATGCTTGATATTGTATACCCCTACCAGTCTGTACATTTAAGATCCCGCCGAGGCCTAGTGTGAGAAGTGTAAACTGAGCAACATCAGGAAGTGGCTGCAGACGGGACAATGTACTCAAATGTTGTAGTACTTGTCTTCTCAAAATCTCGCAAGTTTACAATCGGGTACAAGATACAAGAAGGTACGTCCAGTAGGTCGCTGGATGCCCAAAACATGAAAACCTACCGCATATTTTGTGTATGGCTATCGAATTCTAGGACTTTCCAAATATTTGGTAGCAAAGTCCCTCGTAGAAGTCGGCCAATCTTTCATAAGTCCTCACAAATCTCATGAGTTCTTCAATATGTATAACGTCCGCGAGCAATGGCTGGCTTCAATGATGTTATCTCCAATCTATTCCTTTGTTACAGATGATATATCTCTGTTACATTTGTATTCTTTCTTCGGGATGAAGTTTGAGCTTACTCGGCTTAAACGAGCGGGACCCCCATATGTTGCACTTGTCACACAAAGTGTTACAACTTGCTAAGACGTACCATCCGCGCTCTTTGGATAAGCCACTTGAACCAAAAGGATCTCTATATTGCCATACTTGCGACGCAAACTCAATACAATTGGCTATGAGGTGGGAAATAGAACTGATCCGTGCTTCAAGCAAACCAAGCATGACACGACAGAAATAGATAAGTCGTCATTCCAAAGAGTTCATGTCCGATTGGTAATCGGTCACTTCCACTTCCCTCAACACCAGCTACAAACTATAAATCATTGCCAATCATCATCGACAAAGGAATTCACTTGACTCGACATAGATGCAGGTTCATTTGCGGAGAAAAGTGCTTGCTTGCGTCCGCTTGACACTGCTCAACCTATGTCTCGCTGTATCTTGTAACTGCACATAAATTCGAGCGGCCAAATCGTTCAACAGACCCCAAAAACAACCACATTGTACCGTAAACCTGGTATTATTCACCTGGCTCCGCCATAGCTAGCATTGAACGCATCATTGCTTCTCAAATTCCTCACGAGAGTGATCGGAGTAGTATAGGCGATTATAACAATTGGGATAGTTATCACTACCGCAGAACCATGATCCAACCTCGCATGAGCCTTGTATTCTTTATTTTCCTTGTCTCATTATTCAAACAAAAATTCGTTTGTGTGCCGATATTTGGTGGTTGATGAATGAATGCCCTGCCTAGGATGAATAGGTGAATCATAGCGTGAATTGTTTCGAGTACAAGTAGGCGAATACGAAGCAAGCGGTGTGGTCATTAGCAAAAGACGACCTCTTCTCTCCTGCGGCTTCAACAAGCGATGCCTAGAAGTTTCTCAAGATGTCTTAACACGAAACTTGTTCTCGAGAAATTTCCCTCCCATCTAACTTGGAGTGACCGGATCATGGTTGATTTTTGTGATTGCAATCATGGTCGAAAGGAATTGGCTTTCAAATTTCTAGAGATGCTTGAACCTCAAGGTATTGATATCTTTCGCCAGTATTCTTCGACCACACTTCCTAGTGCTCAAGGCAGAAATGATGTACTGTATCTCTCCCAAACTTTCAAAAGATATTTCGCTATGTTTGGCGTCAATTAATCGCGCTCTCCACGCTCCACATGGGGTCAATCTCCTTTGGCTCTATTGATTCTGCATGAGGCTGCTGTTAAGTCTGGAGGTTGTTGGATCCTTTTGGCCATAATTGTCGTTGCTATTCTGCGAGCTTGTCCAGTGGCAAATTCTTCATAAGATCTTGAGAGAATAAAGGTCCGAAGTAGTTGGTTGGTTGAGCATATTATTATCATGACCATTACTCACTCGTAGTCGATACATAGGTACCTAGTACCTTCCGAGATGTTTTGCATGGACCTCTAGAATTTTTAAGGTCCATTTGTTTTACCTACAGGGCTACAGGCTGCAAGGGCTGAGTTTTATTAAGCTGGACCCCTGAATTGGAACGCCAGAAGTGGCCCAGAATTTAACAAGCTCGCCAAACCAATTCATCTGATAACCCAAAATCGAGCTTTTATATTCTTAATTTTGACATTTCCTACCATTGACTTCCCATATCTTTAGTTTTTTATGGAAACAATGCAGACTTCCTCTACTTCATTGTTTCTCGTAGAAATTCATCTCTGGGTTCACAATTCCATGTTGGAGATATATCCCTTATTACGCGTTTTTGAGTAACCTACGCAATTGATTTCTTGGCAATGGAGCAACAAGACTTTAATGGAGACAATCCAATTTACCTTCCCACGCATCAAACCCCTTATACTCAAATAAGGGCGGCTATCATTATGGAAACTACGCGTTCTGGGGAATTTTCTATGGAGGCTTTGACGTAGTTGAAATTCCAGAAGATTATTGAAAACTAATCTAGTCCCCGAATCCGAATTCTAAAATCACGAAACCTTTCTGTCCGATGTCACCATCGTTCTTTTATGTTCGAGACTGTGATCGACCAGAATGTATACTTTCATGGGCTCAAATATCGCTGTCTGTATCATCGCATTTCTACTTCTTCTAGGGAATACCTCTCATCGAGTTCGAGCTGATGCTCTGATCACAAGTGAAAACTATGATATCTATAACGCCGGAGGATATGGCGACTGGCCAAAACAGCACTATCATTCGTCTGATCTAATATCCCCTCTCTTTCTCGTCAACAAGTGGAACGATAGTGCCATCAGCAACTATTCTCACATTTTCATGTCACCATCGATAGATGGAGAAGCCAAATCGCCCATGATATTTTCCAGCAAGGATCTAAGTTTGGTTTATGCTGATCCTACGTGGGATGGTGGTTCGGACACGAAGTTACAGATTTACAATGGAAAGCCGTATATAACATTCTGGTCAGGTATCGATTTTCAAGGCCATGGATCTGGTGGAGGAGTAATGCTTAACGGTTCCTATAACAAAGTTTATAATGTCAGTGTGAACTCGTTAGCTGGAGGTGCGGATGGTCATGAATTTCAATTGACGGAAGATGGAGGAGCGATGATGAATAACTACCACACTACTTTTGCTGATTGTAGACCGGTAGGCGGTCCTTATGGCGGAAAAGTCTTGACAGGGTCTTTCCAAGAGGTTGATATTGAGACGGGATGGGTACGATATACCTGGAATGCACTGGACCATTTCGACTTGGACGAATCTTTCACAACTTATTTCGACGAGGAATGGGGATGGGATTGGTTTCATATGAATAGTATACAAAAAACCCGAGAAGGACATTATTTAATCTCAAGCCGTCATTTAAGAATGATAGCATACATCAATGGAAGCGATGGAAGTACGATATGGCAAGTTGGAGGATACAAGAATGATTTCTGGGATTTGAGTGGCGGAAATGCAACGAATTTCGGATTCCAACATGACGCACGATTTGTCGATGATGATTTGACAGAGATTACTTTCTTCGATAACCACGACATGTATTTAAACTCACCCACACCCAACTGTACGACGGATTGCTCTCGGGGTGTGAAAATCAAGCTAGATTACGAAAACATGACGGTAAAAGTTGTAAATGAATTTTACCATCCGAAAAGCGTACAGGCATGGGCTGAAGGTGGAATTCACGCATTGGGTAATGGAAATTATCTGGTTGGGTATGGGGTTGTTCCTAGTTTTGCGGAATTCACGGATGCGGGTGAAGTCGCCATGGAGGTTCAGACTCGTCCGTGGTATGTGACTTCTGGTCGAGGAACGGATTTGTATCGTGTGTATAAATTTGATTGGGTTGCTCACCCCCCATGGAAGCCAGTCATGGTTGAAGTTGGGCAGATCTTGTACGTTAGTTGGAACGGAGCTACTGAAGTTGATTCGTGGGCTTTGGTATGTACCGTATATTGATATGATTTGACGATTCATCACTAACATGTTGTTCAGTACGGAGGAAACTCCCCAACCACCATGCACCACCTTCTCACCATGCCCAAAACCGGATTCGAAACTGGATTGCGCCCGTCTAACTCCTCGGCTTTCTATCAAGCCATCGCGTTAGACAAGGACGGAAACGAATTAGATGCCACGGAAATCCTGGAGATGTATCGACTTTCTTCTCCGACGCTCCTCCATATTTCAGCAAACTATCTGACGGCGATGAGAATTTTTCCTTTCCTATGGGCTACTATAATGATAATTTCAATGGCTTTGGCGCGGTCGAGTTTATGTATCAAGCTGAGAAAGAGATTGAGAGGGACCAGTGGTGAGGTAGGGGTCGGTATGGGCGAAGAAAGTAAATCGAAATTACTTCCATAAGGTTTTCGGCGTACATAAAACAGTTGGGATTTTGTTCAGATCTTCTGCATTCAAGGAGCATAGGTTTTTCGAGGCGTACTGTGCGTTGCATTTTTGGGACGGCTCATTGGTTGTAGTCGAAACGTATATCGTGATGGATACCCGGTTAGGTTAGGTTGGATTGGATGAGGATAAATTGAGCAACTCTAGTAACAGTGAATCAAGATTTTATACCCGGATACATCATAAAAGAACTCCCTAATATGCAGACCCGAATTAATCTTTTTTCTCTCGAGTTGGTGTGTCTAATTGCCAGTTGTCCGCGTGTGTGGATAGTTACTTTCACCATATACTAAAAGATTATGAGTCTCTCAATTAACTTTTAAGGCTAAAGCTTCAATAATGAAAAGGAGAATCATCGGGCAATATTTGCAGATTTTAAATGTCAAGAGCCTTATTCTTAGATCGAGACTCTGCTAAGTGAAACTTGACAGGTTGGTGGAGTGTATTAGAGTTCAATGATGTGGTCTTGGCGGTATAAGGCACTAATCAGCGCTTCGGGAATGGAACATCCAAGTCAAGGTAAGAGCATTGCTCGTATCTCATTTGTCTAAAACGAATCGTAATATCATCTACACCTCAAAATGAGTAGTGGAGCCAGGATAAACTTCGTGACTGTCGCAGTTATTCCCTAAAATCGCACTGCCTTGTGAGGCTCTGCCTCTTGCCTGCCATGAACAGATGTAGGGTGAGATATTCGTAAGTTCTTGACAAGAGATACCCCCAACATTGTGTGTTGATGGTTCTCAGAGGAGCTAGTCGGAAGAGAACTAGGAATGCGGAGGGGTTAAAAATGCTTATGGGACAAATTTTGGTTCAGATCAGAGGCTTTTCTACTGGGCTGCTGTCCTCCGCGATATCTTTTCAGTGATAGTAGTTATTTTGGTTGAGGCATGATATGCATGCTTGTGATCTCGCGTCGAAAAATGAAAAAAGGCATCTAGAGTTGCGAGTCATAATGAGGAGGAGAATTTATGAGGGTAAAAAATAGAAAAACCATAGGAGTCTAAAGTAAGACGCCCATTTATTCATATTCTGTAAATCTTCCGTCTATACCCATTAACAGTCCTTGTCAGCGTTCCGAGGAGCCAAAAACATGTAAAAATGCATGATCAAGACCCCCGATTAGTAGATTACAACCGCACGAGGGATCTTCTTACTTCATTTTCTTGGAATTGGGCCATAGAATTGACTACTTAATATACATGCATACATATATAATCTATTTTCCCGTCTATTTAGATCATTCCCATGACCTAGCCCATTTGGAAACTACAATGTCAGCCTCTACTAAGGAAAAGGCGTCCACTAAGAAAGCGCTTCGCCATTTTTGCACAAGAGTATTGAAATAGAGTGAGAAAGCTGATTGCAGCACCATTTTATTCGATCCAACAACGCTTGGTTGGATTAATTGATGCCACTTTATTGTGCAGTATGAAGCTTGATTGAACCGGCTAACGGCAAAACTAAGGAGGCGCCACCAGGTTCGCTTGCTCAGGGGGCTTCTACCTGTTACAAACGCACTTCGACTTTCTTTGATATTCACTTTCAATATCTTTGGGTAGGATAAATATAAGTAGATCATGTAATCGCCTCATCGCGGTTTTATATTGGGAGCATCTCCAAGGCTGCGAAACTCTTATCAGTGTCTGATGAGAACTATCTAGACAGTGCACTGGTACATGAATTTAGAGCTGCCCTGTTCTGCAGCCTTGTCCACAGCTTGACGATAGTGGATAGCTATACACAGGAGGAAATACGATATTTAAATTATCTACATCATCTCATGCAATCAATCAATCAAGCGATTAGGCCTTTAAATAGTCACTACATATGGAGTAGATTGGTGTTCCTTAAGCGAACAGTAGCGCCTATTATTATACAAAGAAGGGGAGAAATATCATAGCAGCCAATTAGATAGACTTGTCACACTTGTGGCGGACTAGAAACCCACGGGTTTCTTATATAAATATAAATATAAATACTTGATAAGAATCTTAATTGGATGCTTTCAATTCCTATCGCCATGACCAATGAGTACGAAAAATCTTCCGCGTCAGCATGAGCATTCCATCACGTCCCAACTTCTTCTCACCAAACACCCTCCTGCTTTTCTTTGCCCAAAATTTTAAAGCGTTGTCACTGACAATGGCCAATTATTAAGGATCGACAGATAGTATGAAGTCATTTAACCTGTCTTCTAGCTAACCAGCGAATCAATAATCAGTTAACCATGAGTGTGGGGTGATAGATAGATAACCTTTGTCGTGCGTTCCCAACCCCACCAAGTTGAAGTTGATGGCTTCACCTCCAAAGATTGAGTTTTGATATTGATGGTCCGAGCTTAAGGTGGTTATAATATGTAACTACCTGGTAACGCATGTGTTGTTCCCATCATCAAATGGGGATTTGTTGATCTTCCGCAACAGCCGCCATCTCATTCAAAAGTCTGCCAGCCTGCTGCCAGGTCATGTACAAAGCATAGATACCGGTAGCTGCGAACTCCTTGAGAACTGGGGTAAAGTTAAAGGCTAATAAAGCATAGACGACAGACGATAATTTTTCTTCCCAAATACATGAACTAGAGGAGAGAGAGAGGAGCTTGAGAAGTTCTGTGCCAGATAAGAAATGATTCATATTCTTTCTTTAACTTATTGTTACTACTCGAATCAAAAATTGACAAGTAGATGGACAGCTTTCATAGTTTTCAGATTTTTGAATGGTAAAGTTTTAGATCTTCTCGAGGCTCAGGGAATCGAAACTTGGTCGATCCTGACGTGCTACCTCCGCCTTGTCGCCTTGACGCCTTCTTTGGTTTGTAAGAATCGACAACTATGCAGAATTTAATAGGTTATGAAAATGCACGATAGATGGGATAACTGCAGACGAATGAAACAGATGAGGCTGGAAACGCAAGGTAAAAAATAAAAAAAAATTGATAGGCAAAGGCAAGAGGAGCGGTGAGTTAACGTTATGGTCAAGGGGTGCTGACCGCGAACATCTACTACAAACAAGTTCGCAAGGCAATTCGGAGCCTGAAAAAGGGATGTGAAGTAATGGAATATTTGGGAAAGAAATTTCCTAATATCTCAAAGATGACGTAAGACGAATTTTCATATGAAATTGAAGGTGTTCAGGACTTGTATTTATACAGCAATATCAAACAACATCTTCATCTCGAAATATGGGATCGGAAAGATGCAGCTCTGCCATTCTTACGGAATGAACATCGGCATAATTGTGGAAAATGCGAGACGCTGCATCAACATGTACTGTAAGAAAGATTACCATGACATGTACTTACCAGTCAGTACCAACCAGTATGGGTATATATGTAGAAGCCCACATAAATCGATATCCGAGATATACTTTCATAGCCTTTGGTCGAGATTTGACTTCTGACTCTGGGTTCAACCAATATTTTTCTGGTTCAACCAATGTTTGCAAGCTTAGGTCGATACTTATTGGATATGATTTGATTATTGTCTTGCATTAACTGGGGTTACAGTACATACTGTAGTGGATATGGATGGGACCGTACCGGGGATTTCTTCAAGTTGAATCCACAAATCCAATAACACGACTGCGGTCAAGGGGGAGGGGGGAAGTCAAGGAGTCAAGGAGTCAAGGAGTCAAGGTAGAACTCGAAGCGATTCAAGCGAATAGTATCATGAATGTGTTGTTTAGTTACTTTTAGGCATAAATGACAACGAATTATTTTTACCAAAGAGAGATAAATTTCAACAAATTTATCACGGGATCACGGGATTATAGGATTTATGTTAACTAAATGCTAACTAATATTATACTAAGTCTTACATTTTGATCTGACACGTCTTACCTCCCTAAAGTCTTCGAACTCCACTGCCCAGCGCCACATGGGGTTTGCTTGCATGACATGGCATGTTATTATGCTATGCTATGCTATGCTATGCCATGCCATGCCATGTTACATAGGGAGGTAAAGAGAAGGTAAGTAAAGAGGAAGAGAGGGAGAGAGAAAAATTCAAACTTCTTTCACAATTAATTCATTTCACAAAATACCGGTTACTCCCTTCGTAAAAATTCCATCTACTAGGGATTTCTTTATCAAAATTGACTTTTTATTGATATCCATTCACCAACCCCCTTCATTTCTGCTTATACATTCAATTCAATATCTATACCGGTATTCAAGTCCAACCTTCAGGAAAACTTTCCAACATCATGAACCTCAAACCAAGCCTGAAATTTGGCCGATAATCGAAGAATTTTGCTTTAAGATACCACCACTACCACCACTACCACCACTACCACCACTACCACCACTACCACCACTACCATCACTACCATCACCATCACCAGACATAATCAATACGAATAATTGAGAAACACAACCTTTACGAAACCCCGTAAAAACTCTTCCCCTCCCATTTTTCAACACCTCAACGCCCAAGATGTCGTTGAATGGTAGTCGTTCCGTTCTTAATCGATGGAAAAATAAACGTTCATCTACCAGTTCCGCACCACCTGGAACAAATGGTACGGCCAGACCAACCACATCCGGTGGATTAAATTCATGGACAGAATTTACACCAAGCTCAGAAGAACCATTTCAAAAAGCCGTTGAAGAAGCCGTCTTGAATGCTCTCAATAGTGATGCTTTCAGAAATGTTATTGCATCTCAAATCGATCCCGTGACCGCTGCCCTTTCTCGACAGCAAGAAAAGTTGAATGCTTTGAAAGCTTCAACATTAAACCTTGAGTCATCTCTCAGTTCCGCAAACATCAAATCTACTTTGGATCCAGCTCTCAAACCAATCAGTCAACTGATCGATGATGTTCCGGACACCGAAGATGAGATCGAATCTCTCGTGGAAGGCCAGAAGAAGATCTTGGAGATTTTAAAATCACTGGAAGAGCGTCTGAATGGGATCGACTCCAAGTTTGAGGAATTTGAGGAGAAAATAACGAGTCTTGATGGTGAGATTGTAAATGCAGATCTGAGGTCAGCCATCCGGTTCGGAGAACTATCCAATGAACTTCAGGATCGAAACAAAATGCTTGGGGAGAGATTGTGGTCGGTGGAAGGAGATTTGGGTAAAAAGATTGATGGTAGTCACCGGAAATTGATTGGAATGGTTGAAGATCTAGGAAAATCCAGTCGAAATGTCATCAACAAAGTTTCTTCTATGGAATTCGACTCGTCCTCCTCAAATTCTGGCAAACTCGATGAGATGTTGAATGAAAATTCCCAGATGGTCGATAGGATGGAAAGCTTAAAGAAGAGTGTTTCAAAGTTGGAAGAATCTCAGAAGAATATCCAAAGCACAGAGAAGGGATTAGCTCGCAATATCCAAGAAGTCCGCGATATTGTCTCTTCTCTCAACACATCATCACTTGAACACCACTCCAAGCGATTGGATGATATCGAGAGAAGCATAATCACTGTTCGAAAGGAATTGGAAGGGCAAGCTCATTTGGCATCTATCGACTCGAAATTACTATCGACAAACACATCTCGCCTCAGCAACATCATCGAGCAAGTTACCAAGATTAATGAAATTGTCGAATCTGTCAATGAGCATGTCTCAGCGAATGACCAATCTATCCATACCTCGAACTCTGAAAAATTGGAAACTCTATCCTCAACAACGGCAACTGTGAGAGACACTATCGATCGAGTTGAGCAACACGTGAAAACATTGAATACATCTCAATTCGATGCTCACAGGGACAAACTCACCATGATTGCATCAATGATGACTAGCTTCGCTGAATCAATGGCCGGTATTCAAGATGGTGTCTCGAAAACAACATTAGCTCTCCTCCCAACCAATGAAGTTGCCAAGTTCGATGATCTTGCTAGTCGACTTTCAGACATGCGAGCAGAATTGGACGCAAGACTTGAGGCTCAAAGTAATTCTCTCGAAGATATTCATAAGCAGACTGTGTTGCCAATAGATACCAAGAAGTTGGACGAGATTGCTACTCTACTCAACAATCTTCAATCCGTATCTCACAGTGAATCTGTAGCTGCACTTTTGGCAGCCCACACTAGTAAACTTGATACTATTTCTCATGATCTATCGACTTTCCATTCCGGTACCGAAACTACCCTCAAGACCATTACCATCAGTCTAGAGAATATTGATCAGCACGTTGAGAATGGAACAGCTACCGGACGTGAAAGTGTCCAAGGCTTGCATTCTCAGCTCGAAAGATTTGGTACATCTCTAGACAATCAAGATGTTGTCCTTAGAGACATCAAGCAGAGCGGTGCCAATCACGAAATTCTAGGAGCTCTCGAACATATCAAATCTTCAATGGAGCATGACAAACGAAGCGACGAAATTCTTGGACAACTCATGGTGATGAAGGAATTCGTTGACTCCGCCAAATCTGATAATAGAGAGAGCGTGGAGGCGATCAAGAATTTGGACACCACACTGACCGCATCAATTCAAAACCTTCATTCAGCAATCGGAACCGATATCAATGACAACAAGTCTTCTCTCATCACCTCAATCAATGGGGTAGCCGCCGAACTCGAGACTGAAATGAAGAATCTAAGCTCAACATTGACGGCTGCCACGAACGAGCTGAGATCGGATATCAAAACCATTGATTTTGGTCCGACAAACACATCTATTGATGCATTGAGCAGAGATGTTCAATCCACCTACAAAACCTCTGTGGAAACGGCCGGAAATCTTGCCGCCCTACCGGAAGCATTTACTAACATCAGATCACACGTATCATCCGAGAACGTTTCAATGAACACGTCGATAGATTCTATATCAAAGTTTGTAGCATCCATTGATGAGGCAATCAAGGAGACTGGGAGAGACGTTCAAGGTAATACTGAGATCTTGGCAAACATCAAGTCAAGTGTTGCTTCAAGTACCAATGACATTAGATTCCTTTTAGATAAACAGGTTCCCCTGATTCGCCAGGATATCCAGGCCATCGATATCAGTGAATTCGAGGCCGCTGCCACCAAGAATCAAGCCTCCGTCGATTCTATTGAAAAGGCAGTTCCTCAGTTGATCAAGATCGCCAATGACCATGCATCGGCCTTGTCTGAGCTGGATTACAAGATGAAGCACCTTATCGGAGGAGATATTGCAAAGATTGGAAAAGCAATTGAGGCTGTTGACCGAGCCCTATCAAAGGTCGCTCTGGAGACCATAAGCGCCGTGGAAGGCAACGCAGCGCGGCTTTCAAATATTCGTGAGACAGTTTTGAATACTTATACTACCGTGGATACATTGACACGTACTGACATTCCTGGTATCAGCTATTCCCTCTCGAGCCTCCAGACATTCCAGAGAGAGTCCAATTCTCAAGCCCTGGAAAAATTGCAGAACTATTACAGCGCCACTGGATCCATCCGTGACGCCATTGAACATATCTCTACAAAAATAAACGATAATACCTCGCTACTCTCGGACATCAAGAACGACTTGACTTCATCGGCTGAAATCAACTCTTCAACGATCCATGCATTATCTTCGAATATCCTCAACCTCGATTCATCAGTGGGGCAAACTACAACCGCCGTTCGAGTCAATGGAGCTGCCCTAGCTCGAATCGACAACCGTGTACTCGAAACCGGTGCGCAAGTGAAATCCGTTGTTCTTGAAGGAAACAAGCGACTTACCAAAGAACTCGACAAAGCGGTCACACAACTCGACGAATTGTCCCATGATAATGGTACACGAATCCGTGGAATTTCTGATTACGTTTTTCCGAAGATTGAAACTGAGATGAAAGGCATTCATTCTTCTGTCGAACGATTGACGCACAACAACATCGATGGATTAAGAAGAACTCGCGATGCGTTGGCCGTTATAGGTACCAAAATCGTGGGAACTTCTAGGAAATTCGATGAGCTGGTTGATGCTGTTCATTCGAGTGATGATATGGATCATTTATCTCATAGTAAAACTTTGGTTGGAGGAAATGGAAAGGTTCCCGGCGAACACCGTATACTTGGGACGAGGAGGAGTAGGGGTGGAAGTAATGCCAGTAGTTCTAAGGATGGTCTTGCTTTAAGTGGTCTGAGATTGCAGGCTTTTACACAAGGGCACGCAAGTTTATCATGATAATTTTGGGCGGATTTCTTTTATTTGGTGGACAATCTTTCCCGTTCGGGTATTCTTTTACTGTTTGGATTTCATTAATTCTTCATGATATGATATGATATGATATGATGGCATGAGCATGAGCATGAGCATGATATTTGCATTGGGGGGGTTTATTGGTTGGGCATGATTAGATTTGATATGACTTGGGATGGATATTATGATATACGCACATGAATGGGATGATGACTGGTTAATGATGACCTAAAGGGTGCAGAATGTTTAGATACTAGATGCATTTTTCTTTTCTTTTTACATATACCACTTGCATAGCATACTGAACTTTTTTACCCGAGAAGTCTGATGTTTATGAAGGAGAGGCTTCGGCTGCATGAGAATAAGGTACTTCGAGGGCATTTTTACCTCTTGTCAACCCCTTTCGTTAGATACGAGGAGGTATGAAGGGGGTTTGTTCATTGTGATTGTCTCAAATCGAAAGATCAAATGGGATGCATTAGATATATATGGAGATGGGGAAGGCATAACGGCCATGCATATGCGAGCAAGGGCAAAACAGCACGACATGAAGCCACAAGTTAGACATTGCATACAGAATATTTCACCATGTATGCAAGATGAGGTTACTAGGATAGGACGAAACTCATACTTCAGCCTTACAAAGTAAGGAGTCATTCCGCGCTAGTCTTTTTCTGGCGCGAGGCTGTCACCCCGTAAAATTGACCACAGCCTTCTTTCCCCCTCTACATCTAAGCTTCATCTCACTCTATGAACCATCTTCGCCCACTGTACAGGCTCACGAGCTCTTTTCCAAGATCAAGATTAAGTTCTGCAACATCTTTAAGGGTTTACTCTCGCAAATTTGCCATGTCTACCTTCACCAATGGTGTCCTCGAAGCTGCGCAAGCGGACAAACCCCGCTATGTAGATGTACATTCTCCTGCCCAAGCCTTTAGCATCTACATATTCTATTTCGAACACGATAGCTGATCAATTTATGCACAGTAGATAGGCATAAACCTCACCGATCCCGTTTACTCGGGCATCTACTACGATACGCAGCGACATCCACCCGACCTCTCCTCTGTCATATCTCGAGCTCTTACTGCAGGGTGCGAAAAACTCATCGTGACTGGATCCGATTTGGCAGAGTCTCGAAAAGCTGTTGAGTTATCCAAGGAGCATTGTAGGTATCCCACTACCAAGAACGCGGGCGTGAGAAATGAGGGACTGGTAAAAGCTAACAGTCAATTCTACAGCCGGAGTGCTTTTTGCAACAGTCGGAGTCCACCCTTGTTCCTGCCTCCAATTCACGAAAGCCCCAAATAATCCAGAAAGATACCTTCAAGAACTCGAGGAATTGGCATTGGAGGCCAAAAATACAAATCACTGCGTAGCATTTGGCGAAATCGGTCTCGACTATGATCGTCTTACACTTTGTCCGAAAGATGCCCAATTGGAATATTTTGAAAAGCAACTAGACATAGCAACTCGACTACACCTTCCACTATTTCTACATTCACGCGCTGCCCATGAGGATTTTGTACGAATTCTGAAGGCAAGATTGGAGGAGTTACCTAAAAGAGGAGTTGTGCATAGTTTCACAGGAACGAAAGAGGAAATGGAGGAATTGGTTAGTTTAGGGTTTGATATTGGGGTGAATGGATGTTCGTTGAAGACGGAAGAGAATTTGGAGGTTGTGAAAGCGATACCTATGGAAAGATTGCAGATTGAGACTGACGGCCCTTGGTGTGAGATACGACCTAGTCATGCGAGTGCGAAATGGTTGAAGGGATTTGAGGAGGGGAAAGATGGGGAGGGGATGAGTGAAGGTGAGAGATCTATTGAGGGTGGGAAGGGGTGGAAGAGTGTGAAGAAGGAGAAATGGGTAGAGGGGGTTATGGTTAAGGGTAGAAATGAGCCTTGTATGATTGGAAGAGTGGCGTGGGTAGTTGCGGGGGTTAAAGGGGTGAGTGTGAAAGAATTGAGGGAGGTGGCATGGAAAAATAGCTGCAAGATGTTTGACCTCGGGGTGTGAACGGTATGCTCTTTGCAAAGAGTATATTTGAGTACATATTAGACCAGAGCTTTAGATGTATATTCTAGACCAGTTTGATTTCTTCGGTTGAATCTTTCGGGTCACAACTATGGAGTCATTAGTTTCCTAGCCTTTCTTCCCTTTACTCGAATAAGAACCGATGAATTGGGAGTTTCAGATTCAATCTGGTAATTGTATATCATGGCATCATAACCTTTCGGTTGGTCCCTGCATTTCACACTATAATGCTTCTCGATTGAACCAGACAATCCTACACCCATCGTGTGAATGCCAAGATTGACTATTCCGAGCCTCACAAACCTCTCAATGCCGATATTCAACCTCCAACTCCAGGTATCACCGCCCATCCAAACACCAAAGGCCAGAAATTCCCAATATGATCAGACATACTCATCACAAGCGTAACTCAAACACCACTTCCCTTAAACCCCCTAACCCTCCCCTTCCTCACAACCCCTAAGCTAACACCCTCTTCCCCTGTCATCCATCCTGGCATCTTTTCTCCATCCACTATACCAGCCTCAACTAGCTCTCGAATTCCCGCAAATACATGGTTTCCATGAAATGTTATCCTAATATCTGGCTTCCATGTATCTCGTCCCCTTTCATCCCTTTGAGTTTCGGCTCTTCCATCGTTACCCTCTTCGTCTAAGCTATCAAGCTCCGTTTCAATAGTACTTCTCCATCCTTTATTCTTCCGGTGTTGTCGCTCGATTACTGATTCATTTTCAGGCTCGGGTGATGTGGAAGCGATGGATGGAAAGGGGTCTTCAAGACGGATATCAAATCGTTCGATGCCTTTCCCATCGTTGGGTTCTGCGGAATTTCCAAAACGGGCTTTGGCTATAATCTTTCGTCTCTTGACCATTTCTGGAGCATCTTCTTCTCTAGGTCTTTTCATATTTCTCGGTATTGCTTTTGCCTCATCGGCACTCTTTGAATCTTCCGCGGTTGGCGAATCATCCTCTGGTATAGGTAGTATCGGATTTAATGGGTTGTCCTTTTTATTCTCTCCCGCATAAACTCCCCATGCCCCTCCCGCCGCATTGGTCCTTCCTCCTCCCCTCTTCTCGCATAACGCCTCTAAATTCTTTGTTGAAAATCCGGTACCCTCCAGCTTGTATCTCTCTCTTGGTCTGCTAAATGCTTTCGGAATTCCATCCAATGTCAATTTCCGCAGACTCTTCGTGTCAGTTGCTCCCCCGGCGCTCCCTACTGCAGAATTCAACGAAACATAAACATAGGGCGAGCCGTCCGGAAATGCAATGTAGAATGTCTTGCTAGAATCGAATGCCATGCTCGGTTTGGTAGATCCTGATGAAAGCGCAAGTGATGTATTATATGGCGAATCCAGTATATATATCCTCAAAAGTAGTAACGGCAAAGTAGCATGACGATCAAGATTGTAATGGGCTTTAACATCCGGTAGAACCTCTCTCTGTAAGTTTTGTAAAAATGTAGAAGGATGAAACCTTGGTATTGCTGTGTCTTTCTTTTCTTCCTCTGAAACTTCATGATGAGGAGATGAGGATGATAGCCGCACCACTTTCAAGGCGGTCCATTTCTGCGATGTAGGATGATCATATAAATATTGCATATCCGCCATAGCTAATTGATATAGTGTGATCCCATGCCTCCAATCTCCTTCCAGTATGCGATCCAGTACATCGCGCTTACTGCCTTTTTGTGTCGTGAACGAAGTATAAAGCTCGCTGAGAGATTCAAGCGTAGCATGAGGTGGGTAGAGATCTTGTGCATAGTCTGAGGCGGAATCGTCTGCTTCAAGGAGGTATGGCGCAGTATTAACTTGATTGCGTTCATAGAGCCAGTCGAGGGCGAGGGTAAGAAGAGACGGGCGGGAGAGACGGGAGAGAAGTTTGTGTACGGAGGGGTGGGTCGAGGGGACAAGTTGAGAGGGAGAAAGCGCTGAGGTGGTAGGGATGGATATTGCGGCCATGGTTAATAAAAAGGGAGTGAATAATAATCAGAAGATAAAAATTGTAGATTCAATTGACACCTTCATAATAAAATTTGTCAATTCCCGGGTATGATGTTAATGTTAATGTTAATGTTGATGTTTGGAGTTGGATTTATCGCGTTCTCTATCGCGAAATCATCGCGATCAGCTGATGCTGTAGAATTAATACGGACCCTATATTCAGCAGCCTGTGCGATTCTGTTTATAAAACCTTCCGGCTTTCACCCAAAACATGAATGGCTAGCATCCACCTACGAAGCAACAAATTATATTCAAAGGGTCTTCATCTAATTTGAGAGTCTCGCATATAACTGGATTCATTTGGTGGTGGTAATTATTACACTGAGATCGTGATACTGGCAGCATTGAAACTAGAGACAGGATCATTTACGGCAATTTTAAAGAGGTTCATTGAGAAACCTCTACAGTACGCCTGGATTGCATTTACGGGTTGAAACTCCTATTGCCATATAATTGTTTGTTTTTGTCATCTTTTGCTATCTACAATGTTTGCATTTGCCTGAGACAGTGGCACATCTGGACATCAGTTCGAGTTCAGCGTTATTAAGCCTTCTAGGTAGTTCTAGAACCGTTACAGTATGAGTGAATTGAATACCCCCTATGGCTCAACCGAGGACATTGGCCTCAAATATCTTGTGTGGACGATTCACCACTCATAACATTTCACCCCGATACAGTCAAGTACACAAAGCAAATTCTATAACTGGCTCGACTTTCCGATTGAGATGTGCGATGAGCTCATAGATGGTATCGGGTGCATTTACAATCCATGTCCCGGAGACATCATGAAGAATTGAATGATCACCAATTATTCGCAAAGCACTAGACAGCAAACTCTCTTCTTGTTCTCGAAGCATGGTGTCAATATTAAGTTTGCAACGGTTTCAGTGCGAGTGTCCTAGCCGTTGATTCTTATTTTGTAGCTGAAGTTTGCGAAGTGGCTCTTGGAAAGCAGACTTCATGTCGCCCTCCGATTTTGTTGACATGATCTTGGAAATCTGATATTGGGATGGTATGCGAGAAGACGGCTTAATATTCATGCTTTCCCTATTAGTACTGGCAAGGCTACGTGGGATGCGCAATTGCTTTATATTCTCACGAAATGGAGTACTTTTCCAGATCATTTTTTTAGTTATGGGTCTATCATCTTTTGAAAGATATACATTGGCTCCCCCAAACATCAAGCCAATCTTGTCCAGCGTCCGGTGTATCAGACTATCGACGTATGAAGAATGAAATCAGATGAACATCGTGCCGCAGATGGACGAATGCACGTCTTGGTCCGGAAATCCTAAAATATTAGATGAAAAACTCTAGATATAAGTGTGAATATAAGCCAGGTATTCTATCATGATATGAAGCTTGAACGTCATATCCCACTGAAAATAGTTATCCGGGCGTGCCTTCTCTCCAACACAATCAATACAACCATACATTAAATTCCCTCCCTATAAACAGCTACATACAGTACTCATCTCAGCGCGCTACTAAAGTCTTGCCATGCTGGAGCTCCTTCCCCTTGCAATAACACGCTAGCGAACTATATATCCTCCCCTCTCCCCGCCCTCTCCCCGCCCTCTCCCAACTCTTTCACATCAACATTAACAAACTTATTACAATATTAACCAAAGATCAGGTTATATCCTTTTATCTTTGATCCGTTCATCATATGTCGGCTGCATCTTCTACCACGACGATATTAGAAGTCATCCAACCTATGCACAGTTCTTGCAATAATTGAGATTGCTACTTCTCATTTGCGACACATACAGCTTCAGTTTTGAGATTGGCACCCAGGGGTATAAAGCTCACCTTCATAAGGTATGAAAAGACTTCCCAGTATCCCCAGCTTTCCCGAATCTTTTCTCATCAGACTCTTAATGCATTCTCATATCTTACCCTTTAATGTTCCTTTATTTTCCATTCTGTATCCTCACAGTGTGTGGGGATCACTCTAGTTTCATTTCCTATAACCATCTATCAGGGATACTTTTCACGTTGATCCCTTTTCTCAATCTTGATCAAATCATAATTTCACAATCCGGTTTCAGCTTATTTAACCGAAATCGTAAACTTTTCTCATTTAGTCGACTAATTTTAATATGGGACAGCCTTTCACAACTATAAATACATTGAGTATGGCTCAGAAATATGAAGCAGCTTTCAGTTCAGCAACCGATCTTAGCGGACGAGGGATCAAATCAGAAAGCATCGATGATTCCGATTCTACGATGAGCGAAGGACGAGAATCCGGCAAAGACCTTACAGTCGCACAATCGACAGTCACCGTGGCCAGAAAAGAAAAGGCCGTTGGCGCCAGTGTTATATTCTTGAATAAAGTTGAAGGCATCGTGGCTTCACACACAGCCATGTTTCCCGAGCTTGTTAACTGGCAGAATCAAATCAGTAATTTCTCCCTCATTGGTATTATGGAATCCAGCTAACACAATATTCTTGAAGAACAAATTTTCGGTGACATGAAGCGTCCTCGTGTGCTTGTCGGTGTACTTGGCAACACTGGCAGCGGCAAATCGTCCCTCCTCAATGCCCTTCTTGATGAAGAGATGGTAGTACCAGCTAATGCAATGCGAGCCAGCACTTCTGTCGTCACAGAGATATCATGGAATGACTCAGATGACCCCGAAAAGGCTTTTCGCGCTGATATAGAGTTCATATCAGAGGAGGAATGGCGAGCGGAAGTGGACATTTTGCTACACGATCTAGAAAATGCAACAAGGGGGGAAGACGTGTCCATCAAATCGGGAACCGAAGCAAGCACTGCCTTTGCTAAGATATCTGCGGTTTGGCCCGGAGTTACTCTTGCCAAACTAAAGGGAATGACTTCAGAGCAGCTCTTTCAACAAATTGATGATGTTTCAGATATATTGGATTGCAATTTAGAAATTTCGGAGCGCAAGGCCAAACCATTTTCACAGGAAATCAACAAATATATCGACTCCAATAACAAGAAAGCATCCTCGAAAGGGATCTCGTTATGGCCTTTGGTGCGTTGCGTACGCATCTACACAAAAGCCGAGATTTTAAGACATGGCCTCGTACTGGTTGATCTACCCGGTCTTGGAGACTCTAACACTGGGAGAACCCAAGTGGCAGAAAACTACGCCAAAAATCTCACATATATTTGGATTGTGGCTGATATCGTCCGCGCGATCGATGATCAAATTGCAAAAGATCTTATGGGCAAATCTTTTAGAAGACAATTACTTATGGATGGCAAATACGATGACAAGTACGTTACATTTGTCATGACTAAGACCGACATCATCAATAATGAAGAGGTCATCGAGTCCTTACAACTCCGAGCAAAGGAGTTAAAGGGAATCCTAGCACGAGAAGATGAAATCTTGGAAGAGATCCGCGATGGCGAAGCAACTCTCGTTCAAAAATCCGACAAAGTCAAAAAAATCAAGAATGCATTGAAAGTACTCTTGGAAAATGGCAAGTCGTCGAAGGGTAGCAAGGTTACGCGCAAGCGCAAGTATGATGAGGGAGATGCGATAGAGAATCAGTTGCAGCAATCAACCAGCTTGGAAGCAATTGATAAGAAATCTGAAAAGAAACTTTTACTTAAGAAAAAAGTAAAGGGTACGAAGGCCATGAAGGCTACGGAGGCGAAACTTGCTGAACTCAGGCGCAGTCTCAAGTCAGTGAGGAACGATATCAAAGCTTCTTGCACGGAAGCTCGAAACAGATACACTCGAGAGCATCTGAAGATAGACTTCGAAAATGGACTTCGAGAGTTGAAGCAGGACATTTCTGATGATCTCAATCAGCTTGGGAATGAAGACAATTCTGAGAGTAAACACGTGGCATACCAGGGTATGTTCTCCAATATCCATCCTCGCAGTCAACACTTGATACTAACTTAAGATTGCTAAACAGGTGGGCTCATTGATCAGCTAAATATTTTTTGCGTGTCGTCCAAGGGGTACCAAAGACTTGCTGGCCGGTTCAAGCGCGACCCAATGCCAAAAGGATTTCCGACAATCAAGGAGACCTTCATTCCCGATTTGCAAGAGTATGCGGCAGGGTCTACTTTGACCATGCGTACAAAGATTGCAGATACTTTCTTGAATGATTTCAACCTTCTTAAATTAAGCATCAAATCATGGGCCGAGAACGACTCGCCCAACTCCTTGTCCTCGTCGCAAAAGGGGAGGCTTAATGCTATGTTAGAGGAGCAACTCAAAGTCCTTCATACGGTATGTCCTACCTCGGCCTTGTTTATAGAATCTAATTTTGTGCAGGAGTTTTGCTGGGCTTTGGCAATTGCGATGAACCGTATCCGTGAGATTATTAGAACAGATATCTTGCCAGCATTGCAGGACTGCATCCGAGCAAGTACAGAAAAGGCCGAGCAGGCTTGTCAGAAACTCATGAACACAGATACATCATATCAGACATGGAAAGCAATCTGCCGTAGGTTCGGCAAGTTCAACAATAAGAAAAACGCCATTTATGACTGGACTGGCGTTTTTCTAGAACCATTCTTGGGACATCTCGCTAAACCCTGGGACAAAGTATTTAACTCTCAGATACAAAGCATTCACGACAAATATGGTGGAAGCTTAGTCAAAGCAATCAGAAAATTCTCAGTTGATATAAAACCTCTCCTTGAAAACATGTCAGAAGCTTCTGCATCAAAGTCACCAATCGACTTTTTGGCCAAGATTCCATATCTGGAGAAGAAGACAAGAACTGCAACCTCCGCGTCTTTGAGCTCGGCTCAACGTCAAGGACAGGAAATTCATCGATTAATTGAGCCACTGATTCAACACCATCTGCGTCCTGCATATCAAAAGTGTAGCCAAGAATCAAGTAAGTACCAAGCAAAATCCATTGAAACGTTGGACAATCGTTAATGTATGCGTCGTTTCTCAGATACAGGAGCACTTATTCGGATGAAAGATCATCTCTTAAAACACATCAGAAAAAGCAATCAGGTCATGTACAGTGACTCTTCTAAATTGCTCAATAATAGATTGAACGAGATGACGAGCAACCTCGAGGGATTATTGACCGCAGCCCATACTGACACGTCCGATTACCTCCGAAAGGAAATAGGAGATATGATAATGCTTGCCGTCGCAAAGGATGACGAAGCTAGGGAAAACATCCGGAGTACCCTTCGCAACAATTTGACCCTGGAGTTGAACATCCTGGAAGAAGCCTGGGTAAGAGGTGCTTCGGAACCAGCAGAGAAGTATGATCCTGTGAAGACGGATGGAAAGCCAGAGAATGACAGTAGTGAGGACGGCGACGACGACGACGATGATGATGATTCTGACGGCACTGATGATAGTGATAGTAGTGAAGGGGCCGGAACTATTAGCGACGATGTCGAAGATTCTTGATCCGAGGTCATGGTTTTGTCATCGGAAAACGTGCTGCATCCGAGCTGGGTTGTTTACCTGTTGCGAGAGA
This sequence comes from Myriosclerotinia curreyana, assembly GCA_002162495.1. Taxonomy (NCBI): domain Eukaryota; kingdom Fungi; phylum Ascomycota; class Leotiomycetes; order Helotiales; family Sclerotiniaceae; genus Myriosclerotinia; species Myriosclerotinia curreyana. The sequence continues at coordinate 130,224 of NGKJ01000081.1, read as the reverse complement.
GATAGTTTTTCAATCCTCTTCCACGTACCGGTATTCATTTATATTTCGTATCTTTCAAAGGTCTTCAAAACCTACATTTTAATATTTATGGCGTTGATTTTCTTTCATTTTTATCCTTTCAGAAGATGTTCGTACAGGAATGGAGATCCATGGTCTCTGATGGAGAGGAGGGAGATATGAGCTTGAAGTTGCATTATTATTACTGATTTCTATCTTTTAGCAAAATCAATCTAAATGATTTCTACCATTCAGTAGATAGCCGGAGTTTAGACGATGTGATGCATATGAAACTGTTCTAGGCCCCTTCATGCGGTGCCGCTTAATTGGCTCATATCCCATGCACAACTCTCGGAGTAGCCTCCGCATAATGATATCTGATTGGTTTTCCTTCAATCGCTGACCAATGACCATCGAATCACCGATATAGGAAAGCGGGACATGAATATAATTGGATGGAGATATCTTGGGAAAGATCCATAAATGCTCTTTCAATACCCGAGGCGAGGTAAAAGATCAAAGAGGCTCGATACTACTTCTGCTGCTCTATAGAAAAAAAGGTATGAAAGAAAACTTGGTATTGGGAATAATGAAATGAAATGAAAATAGATGAATCTAACCAATCACTAATCAGGTTCTTTAACATCAAAACTTAAAAGACTTCTTTCTACCTAGGTAATCATCAAATAGAAATAGTGAATAGAATAGTAATCACGCCTTGTGCTTCTATACCCATACCCATAACTTCACGAGACCCTCAACTGTACTGAATTTGGAAATATTTCTCATTATGAATCCTCAAACTCAAGTCTCCCTCCTCCCCCCCCTTTCTCCCCCTCCTTTCTCCCCCTCTCTAATTATTCTACTTGTTGTCGCCTTTGTCACCTTGCATACCTAAGGCTTGCAGATAGATAACTTGTTTCCTTATTAGCACTTGAAATTTGTCATCAAGTGAGTACAGTAGTGATTCGTGAATTACCGGTAATGGGCAGTGGGGCAAACTTATTAACGGATTCAAGCCCATAAGTCATAATCCACAATCCGCTCTGGTTTCATTATTCACTACTAGTACGAGTCACTCACTTCTTCCTGGGTTTATCATATTGGATTGAAATGGTTTCATAATAACATTTGGTTATTTTGTTAAAAGGAAAAACAAAGACCGAGGATATCAATTCGAGTCGCGGATCGGATCGGATCAATTCAATAGGCTCGGGCGCAATTCGGAGAACAAAGAAAAGAACTTCGAAATAACTTTTCAACCTCTTCCTTTCTACCTTCTACCTTCTAAACCTTCTAAACCTTCGAAGCCTTTCCATCAAACCATCTCTCTCATCTGCAACATCGACATCGATATCGATATCATAGAAACGAATAGACTACGATAGTCTCCCTACAACATCCTCGATATCATCCTTCAAAGATGGCATACAATGGTCGGCGGGGTCCGAATGTATCGGAATACATTGCGAACCTGAACGCAATTCCAACACCACAAGATTTACAAAATTCCAATCAAGATCCATTCAATCTAGAGGATGATTTGGCTCTATTCACGAACGCACAATTCTTCGACTTCGATTTAAATCAAAATACAAGTACGGATTTACAGGCACAGGCACAGGCACCAAACTTTGATGGAGTTGGAGCACAATCTACTGCGGATAGTGTTGATGTGGATTTGAAGGATATGGATTTTGGTATTACAGGTTAGAGATGCCCTCCCCCCCTTGCCGACAAGTTCTTCTACTTCTATCTATCATGCCATCTCCCTCTCTTTGTGTTTCCCTCATCCCACAATATTTCAGACAATCTGGTTTCTTCCTACCTTTGTGGTCGAAGGCTAGTCGTATTATATTCCTTAAGCACAAGTGTGTATATCCATCCATCCATTTTCACATGGTTTGCGATGATCAATTCTTTATCTGAGAAGTCTTACTGGTCAACCACTCAGCCAACTCGGCCAATACTTCCGCCTACACATATCCACGTGCACTTCTATAATAATGCATAGGGAGAGTAGTTCTTATCCTCTTGCATTAATATTCTGCAACCTCTACTCGAAACCTGCCTTCCTGCCCTCTTGCCTTTCATTGTTCTTCCTTTGTATCCCTTTCATCGTATCGATTGGTAAGCACGCACAATTACCGAGCAATTGCGACATATCACGTGATGCCGTACAACAATAACTGGGCAAATCGGTGATTTCTCCACTCTTTTATCCTTCCTAAAGGTCACTAGTGTGTATCCGGTCGAATCCTCGTCTCTTACCCGTTTGCCGTCGCTTTTTTGTAGTTAACCTGCAGATCCATGATATATTTCCACATTTATTTCCCCTCCTCAAGCATCTCTTCTTCAAAAAAGTAAGCACAGCTAACATCATGATGCTCCATTCAGGTGATTTTAGTTTCCCAGACTTCAGTACCTTCACCAATAGTCATCCTACCAATTTCGGTAGTCATGATGGCATACCTACGGCAATTCATCCAATTCAAACCAACCATCAAATTTATCAAACACCTTCCTCAGCCGGCTCTCCTACATCTGCACTAGTCTCCCCTCAAATTGGAGAAAAGCGCAAAGCCGAATCCTTATCCGATGGAAGATCTCCCGACTTCGAAGATGCATCACGTATGGCTGCTGAAGAAGATAAACGTCGAAGAAACACTGCCGCTTCAGCCCGTTTCAGAGTCAAGAAGAAGCAACGCGAACAAGCTCTTGAACAATCGGCGAAAGCTATGAGTGATAAAGTTGCTGCTTTGGAAGGACGCATCAATCAATTAGAAACCGAAAACAAATGGTTGAAGAATTTGATTACGGAGAAGAATGAGAGCAAAGAAGATATCGCTGCATTATGGAAAAAGTACAACAAGGATGCCGGTGACAGGAAAGGTGCTGAACGCAAAGATGGTGTGGGCACAGAAGCTTAGATTATCTTCTAAAGATGATTTTTCTACTTCTTTGTGTTCATACGTTTCTTGTTTGATCGGTCCTGCTTTTTTGCGTTTGCGCCAATTTGCGCTTGATTGAATTCGCGCTTTGGTTGTTCTTGGGAGGTCTTTTTTACATACCGTAGCTTGGGATTGGAGCATAGTTTGATGCGTGAGCGGAGACGTGGATTGAGGAGATGATGGTTGATGGTTGATGATGGATGATGGCATTTATGATGGATGATTGAATGGATGATTGAATGTAGTTCCGGATAGTGAAACGCCTCTGGTTCTCACCACTAACAGCTACTGGTAGATTTACAGCTGTGTGCGGCTTAATTCACTAGATAGCGAGCTCGACTTCAAATGAAATAATAAAACTCAAATAACCATATGAAACATATCCAATTCATACAATCACAACATCTTGAAAATCCTAATTCACTCACATAGTCACATTATTGGTTTAAAATCCCAATAATATTACCTGCATTGAACAAAAAAACACCATAACCCCTCCAAATTGCGTGCGTGGGAATCCCAAACTCCCCTCCAAAATGCCATCCGCTCCGGCAACATCTCAGCGCTCGAAAAATCTACGCGGACCGGATAGGAAATGACGTTTCCTGATGGGCGCCGGATGGGTTTTGTGGGGGGTTAGCCGGTTCTTCCATTGTGGATTGCGTGGGGAAGTTGGAAGTCTGGAAGATTAGCCGATGCTTGGGAGGGGTGTCGGCTATTTTTTTGCCGGTGAAGGGGTGTGCACTGTACAATGGAATGGAGCTGGTGGTGATGGATGATGGATGATGGGTAAGGCGGGGGTTTTTTGATGTGATTTTTGTGGTGGATTCTGTGGATTTGAAGGGGATTGTGAATGGGTATTTTTATTTTCTTTTATGGTGATGGTGATGGCGGCTTGGGAGGTAGGAAGGGTTGGAATATTTCCGGGCGATAATAAGCCCCTGTCACGGTGCGGCTAGGGATGGTTGTGGTTGTGTATTGTTTACTAGAGTGTAGGTATTTACGATGCTGAGTTTATTGCGTCGATATGTACTCGAGTATGTGCAGTAGATTGCGGATTCTTTTTGGGACTTCTCTGTAGATATTTGATTTTGGGGGGGGATTATATGACGATCAATGTAGGAATATTAACAGAACCATGGGAGGAAGGAATTCGAGATGGATGAGATGAGGTGAGATATCACAAGGAGAGAATACTAAGGTTATTGAGAAGACCGCTTCGTCCTTTCGCGGGTGGAAATATGAGACGATTTGGAACTTAGAAATTGTCGAATATTCTGGGGTATTTATATTCATCAAAAATAAAATCCCCGACGCGTCAAATATGTGCGCCGAAACAGAGGGGAAGGACTGAAGAAATCATTCGGCGTTTATGCACCCTAGATCGAAATTCTATGTTCTGCGCGAGATGAAGGTACTGTACTCGGGAATGTTGGTATGGTGGAAACGGCTCATCTTTGGGCTCCTATACGCGTGCGGTCTAGTCCGGACAATCTGAATTGAGACGAGGATGGAGAATAGAAGAGGGAAGATAGTCTGGCAATTTCGCAAGCTCGGATGGTAACAAGAAGGCCTATTTTAGAGAGATAGTGGAGGGGAATGAAGAGGAGGAGAATGAAGAGGAGGAAAGTGATGACGAAGTAACAGAGTCTATGTTGTGTATGATGCTAACTGCAAAGGCCTCCCCAATTCGTGGCACCGCGACCTTCTTCCACTCTTTGCAAACTACCCCAGCGCAGAAGGATATTCACGAAGGTTCAATCTAAGAATGGGAGTTTCAAGGTCACTCGACCCCCGCGAAGGCTCGAAGCCGATCTCTTCAGCATACGATATCTTGATCTCGAAATTGGATCGCCTTGTTTTTTAATATACATACCCATTGTCATTGTCAATTCTGCAGCCGGCTAGCAAGTGCATGTTCACAAGGAATTTGTGGGGGAAAATTATTTGTAAATATATATTTATTTTATTAATTGATTGATTCATATTGACGGGTAAGCCGCCATGTAAAGGTAGGAATCTGGATTGAATAAAAGCAGTAAGTAATCATCCTCCTGAGGCAGAACTCATCAGAAGGTGCAAAGTCTCGTCGTCTCTTTGCACGCTCGCTATCGTTGAAGAACTGTCCTGTCCAAATTTCGGATGCTCCGAGAAAAGACAATGGAAGAATATGCGGTGGTGGCATCTCCCTAAAGAACGAAGACCAAGATGTTCGCTTATTTGGTATTTAGCGCTAGCATTCGGCTCTTATGACGTTCCTGGACAAGTTCTTTTTTCTCTGTACTCTATCCCCCAGATCAATCGATCGATTCCGATAAAAGAAAGTGAATACAACACAACCCCGCACCTCAAATAATTTGCAACAAGTCAGCTCCTCAGCTCCCCAGACCTCAACTCAAATCTATTGAGCTACGGTTTCCTCACCTTCACCACGTCGAAGACTGCACTCTTGATCTTTACCAAGATAGACACAGTTCATGCAAGCACCCTCAAGCTCTTTCCCAGCTGAAGTAGCAGGACCAATAACGACACAGGTGGCAAATGGCACAGTGCCATCTTCCATATGGTCAGCACAATTCTGACATACCTCTTCTTGCCCCATCACAAGACCGACAGCCTGTCCTGCACAAGCACGCCAATGCTCTACGTTGGTATCGGCGAGATCCCCATTCTGTGCAATATACTCCGGTGCAGGGTCGATAAGTTGGGTAGCGTAGAGGCTGCGCAACTGGGTGTGAATACGATCATGGAAGAACGGATTCCTACCTCCGATGTTCACGGGGCTGCAGAATTTATTAACAAGGTCCGCAGGTGTGGATTGAAGGTTTCGAGGTTTCTTTGGTGAACGTTGAGGAGATACCATGGAACCACTGTCGGAATCAGCGGAATGGTAGCCCCTCTCATCAGTGCGGCCATAACCAGTACTAGATGCTTGGCGATGACGCTTGCTACCGCTGGGTGTCATATCACCAATCTCAGAGCCACCAGCCATCATATCACTGGTATTCATCCCAGCAGTACGTTGCCTCAGGCGTCGCTCACGTTGGATCTGCTTATCTTGGAATTCTACCTTCCTCATCATGGCCTGTCCTTCATGGTTTCTCTCTATCTTCTCGACGCTCCAATTCATATGCTTGCTTGTCGCATACTTAGCACCTTTCGAAAGTCCTTCCTTGTACTTTTCCCAAAATTGAGGGTTGAGGTAGTCTTTAAACATCTCAGAACCCATCAAGTGGTCAATACATGCAACTTGATCCAGGATGTGCATGTTGGAGACCGACTCCATGAATTGGTTTGCGGGGTCGACATCGGCGAGCGCAGCGGTTTCAGGACTCAACCTACTTGGAAACATGGGGTCAGAGCCTTGTGGGCGACTTGGTTGGGCAGGTCTGCTCTGAGCTGATGAATCTTCGCGTTGGTTCTGCGGCGTAGATTGTCGTCGGCCCAGTGGTCTGCCTGGTCGTCTTTGAGGTAAGGGCTGGGGACTGTTCAGTGGTGCGGATTGTAGTCTAGCGGTTGGTGGTGCAGGTGCAAGAAGTCGAAGCGGAGCTGACTGTCTTGCAGTTCCTGGACCTCTGGTATTACCACTTGTAGAGACCATCGATGGGGGCTGGCCAGTTGGTAGCTGAGGCGCACCTTGATTTGGATCTTGAGGAGATTCAAACGTCGCATGAGATGCAACACCAAGTCGACCGCCACGGTAACCAGAAGCGGCACCTTGATACTCGTGTTGCTGCTGCCCAGCACCACCAGATTGGCCCGCAGCTTGATTATGAGTTCCTTGCCGAAACTCAGTATGAATACCAGCATGTGGGCGATTGCTAGTGGTAGCCTCTTGGACTGGAATGGAAGGTGTCTCGCTGGCTCTCCGGCTACTTGTAGTTCTCGGCGCACCATCCCTCGATGCAACGCTCTGCTGTGTTGCGGGTGTTTCAATGGGAGTAACAACACGGTTCTGTGTGGGCGGTTGTTGTGGATCTTCCGCGCCTTGAACAGCATTGTAGAGATGAGCGGAAGTATTGGTGGTAGCATTATCGGCATCGGCATACGATTGCGATTCTACGGGATCACCAGTACCTTCCGATGTTTGCAACAATTGACCTTGTTGATGTCGGCCATCGGAAGACGTGAATGAACTGTCACCGGTATATTGCATGAGGCCAGGCATGTTTGTTGCTGTATTGGGATTTTGATCGATGGCAGGCATTGTAAACAGACCTGCCATATTAATTGGAAGATGCTCCGCGGAACTGAAGTAGGGATCAACATAGTTTGATGGTAATCCTCGGGCCATATCAAAAAGATAAACATCGTCAGAGACGTTATTGCGCCCATATCCCCAGCCGGCCGGGTTGGGAATCGAGGAAACACCCTGTTGAAGACCTGTAAATATTCTTGGGGCTCCATGGTTCGGGAAGTCTCCGTATTCTTGTGGGTGAACGTGCGCATTGTTGTCAGCATACATTGGGTTCAAGTTGAGGTTCCGGTCTTGCAGTGGAGGTTCTACCTCCTGGCTGCTTCTGGTAGGCCAATCTCCTTGGGGATCGATCGGAGTCGTCAGGTTGCTCGCGGTGGATTGCGATTCTGTATAGAATGATTAGCAGCCGTGCAGTTTAGCGTTGAAGGTAGCAAGCCAAGAAAATATCAAAAGGGGTTAGGTCTTACCAGCGTTCCCGTTATTATTCGGGTTAGCAGATGGCTGAACTTCCCATAAGGGGTTGCCTGGTTTGCTATAGTTGTAAGACATCTTGCTGATGGTTCTTGCGTTGCGTTTCAGAGTACAATAATTCAAGGAATGAGTGGTTGTTATATAGTACGGCGATCAAGGATTGGATAGTGTTGATTGGATAGTGTTGACAGTACAGTTGTTTGTTGAAACGTTGGTTGAAGTTCTGAAATGAGAAAAAGAAGTTGGATGAAGGAAAGGGATGGTGATTGTCTGTCAGAACGATTCTGGAGGTTTTCGAAAAGTCTCGAGAAGTCCCTCCTCCAGTTTATAAGTTCCCAAAGCCTCTAATGCCTGGCGGCGCTAGGACTGTTCTGGTGAATTATTTTCTAAATACTTGAGAGGTTGGTACAATCGGCATTAGCCATTTATCAACTAGATTTCCTTCGGATTGTGAATTATTAGATAGAATAGACCTCCGAAGTTGTAAGTTCCTTCCCTCTAGCAAGACTATTAGTGGAAGCCTCACACCTTTGAGGTCCACTGTTTGATATGTTTTCATATTGTGAATCAGAAGAGGCGGATTTCTTAGAGAGTTTATACAGTAGCTGAATATCTGGGCTATCCCATGACTTTCGACAAAGGCCAGTGCCATGCTATATTTACAGAGCTTGATGAATTCAAAGGAATTGGTAGAGGCAAGATCTATAAGTACACCTGTACAGTGCAGAAATTCAAAGGCGATTCATGGTAAGAGAACAACTTTTCTTTGTGGTATGTCCTTTTCCTTTACATAAATACAAACTGAGATGCCGAGTTGCATGGAAACAAACTCTCATGCACAAACCTACAGGAAAGTCTGATGGGGTTCGAACAACGGCAAGGTCGGCTTTTACACTCTTCCTTGCATGTTGGCTTGATGCAGGATGTAAATCAATTTTGAAATTCACACAATATGCAATGAATAAAAGAATTGACAATGTAAGCGAACTGTACAAAAGCCCCGCTTTCCCCCTTGAATTGTTGTTGGAGTTGACTACCAATCCTGTATCAATCCGAAAATCATTACTTTTAAACAAACAAGCAAGAATCAAAACAAATAGAGAAGCCTATTAGTCATTGTTAGCAACAAATAAGATAAACAAAAAACTGTTCAAAAATGTTATCTGTTGGAATTGAGAATCAATATGTGATGAAAGCAAAAGGAAAGGAGCAATCTGCGGTAGGCTCAAAAAACAACCATTGAAAGAGTACTGATGACTGAAGATAGATTATTGAATTTCTTCGATCACCTTTCGTATCATCAATTACAGAAAGCAAGAGATCATCTGGACCTGACTGGCCTAGCATATCCAGCCAACGATAACTTCTCCTAGCTACTCTCCACTTCCCTTCCATCTTTACTTCGAGCGCTACTGCGTGAGTCATTTCAGGTACGCCTTCTGCCCTTTCACTTATGCCTTCCAAACTGTCATTGCTAACAAACCAGTGAGTATCGTCAGCACTTTTCCACGCCCAAATTTCGAAATCCGGGGGCTCACAAACTCTACCTCACTAACCTTTAGTGTTCCTCTCACGGATTCTTCAGCTATCTCTCTGATCAACCCGGATGTGAGACTCGTGACTGGCGGTTGCATCAGCAACATTGACGAAGCCGTTATCGGAGACTCGTTGGCTTGAACTTCTTTGTGTGATGGCACGACGTTGTAGGCTGAAGGTCAGGTTACTCAGCTTATCATGCCCTTACATCAAAACTAGAATGTTGTGTTCTTCAAAAATGTGGCATTTCCAAGGGAGATATCATCCCATGTTTTGATCATGAAAAATTGAGGCTTCTCTCGAGTGGTCCTTTGACAACTAGGCATACCAGCAAGTTTCCGGGAGCCAGCGGTCTTGTGGTCCTCATTTTATGGTAGTTTCCTCCCAGTGGGTGTCAGTGATCATGAGTGATGGGTGATGCGACTTAGAAGCCACTTGAAACATCTTGTCTTACTCGAGGTCGAGGAGTTCAAACTCTAGTCCATGGTATATATCCATTTGATAGGTAATCGGTCCGTAGCCCTGCTTATGCCAAGATTATGATGAGCAGAAAGATTATGTGGTGAACTTAATCTGACTGCTGGCAAGTGACACGGTTTCTTGATTGAAAGGCTTCAGCCTAAGAATGATTCTAGGCTTGCCCCAAGATTTAATGTTCCATATCGATAACCTTAATCTACCGTTGATTGATATCGAGAGTAAGTGAGTGAGTAGTGTGGCATCTACTCTCGGTGGCGGTAATAAGATATGTACGACAGTGAGGTAACCTTATGGAGTAAGATTGAAGTGTCAGGAGTCCTCACTTCAAAGAAATCCTCGATGTGACGTGAGAAGATGAAAAGTGTCAACACGTGATCATCTGATTACATTGGGTATTAACACTTGACCAATCATCGGGGTTAAAAGTAATCACAAGCGCTATCTTAACGCGATAAACGCTATCTGTCTTTTTAATTTTCGTCAGGCTCCATAATTACTAGGTATGTTGCAAGATGAAAGGCTTTGAGTTTGTGACGTGCCAACGCTAGAATAAGTTCCGTTTAACGTTATGACTGAGCTCGAGATAAAGCAAAACTTCGCAACTATGGCGGATTTCATTATTCTTTCATTATTCGATAATAATAATATACCACCTATTATTCTCCTAGCTAGGGCTTTCCTTCCCTTGAATCACTTTCTCAGATCAATTTAGGAAATTTTTCACCAATATCAAAAGAAGAATCACCCCCC
>NGKJ01000081.1:109256-119741 GCA_002162495.1 Myriosclerotinia curreyana | reverse complement strand
CCCCCCACTCTAGTTACCTAATACACAATTTGATGGCTCTGTGAAGTAACTAGCGGTCTTGTCTTCACCACCACTGTTTGTTCCATAGGGCTGGGAACACAAAATTATTTGGAGTAATACAAGTCAAACTGGTATGCAAATCCTCTTTGAATGATTTAAATGCACCATATCCTAATGACAAGCAGTTTCACACTCATTCAATATGAGCGGAATGAAGTTAGGTGCTCTTTGCTGGGGTCTCGTACTTTGGGTCTTATATGGCGTCAACTCTTCTACTGCGAAGAACACTGGCAATCGTGGCGCAGTAGCGAGTGAGAGCAAGATATGTAGTGAAATAGGGGCGGAACTTATAGAGAGAGGTGTACGTGACTTCCTATCAGTGATCGATATGAGACTGATCACGTGGTGCAGGGCAATGCAGCAGATGCCATGGTTGGCACGACTCTTTGTGTTGGGGTCATCGGTAAGGCAGTTCCTCACTTCCGAATCGGTTGTTAGTAGTAGGCTTACAAAGGTTTAGGAATGTATCATAGTGGTATAGGTGGAGGTGGTTTTATGCTAGTGCGTAGTCCAGACGGAGAATACGAAACCATAGGTAAGACTCACGGGAGGCTTAGAGGGATTGTCACGAAACTTACATCCAAACAGACTATAGAGAGACAGCTCCAGCTGCATCATATCGAGATATGTTTAGAAAGAATCCTAGAACAGCCGTTGTTGGTGGAAATGCCGTTGCTGTTCCAGGTGATCTTCGAGGGCTTGAGTATCTTCACAATAAATATGGAGTATGTGAAAATACCCATTTTTGAGATAACATAGCTGATATTTACAGCAATTACCTTGGCAAGCTGTATGCAATCCTTCTGTACATATCGCTAGATATGGATTTCCTGGTATGTATTTCCACTCAACTTCGAACGCACATCTCTGACCAGAACCAGTAACGGAAGATACGGTTTACTATATGAATGCTGTTTATAATCAAGTTGGATGGAACTTTTTGCAAGAAGATCCAAACTGGGCTATGGACTTTGCTCCAAACGGTACCCTTCTTGGAGTCGGTGATATAATGACGAGGAAAAGACTTGCCAACACACTAGAGACGATTTCCAAAGAAGGAGCTTCGGCATTTTACCAGGGAGAAATAGCGAACGCAACCATTGCAGCTATTCAATCTACAGACGGAATCATGACTCTGGCCGATCTCCAGAATTACGAAGTAAAAATCCGTAACCCCATCAACATCACTTATCGAGGTTACACCCTCCACTCAACCGGTACTCCATCTGGTGGTTCTATCGCTCTGAGCATTCTCAAGACCATGGAAGGATACGACATGTATTCACCATCGGATCTACTTTTGAACACGCATCGACTCGATGAATCCATGCGATTTTCATATGCCGCGCATTCCGAGCTTGGTGATCCATTAATTTTTGCTGAGATGGATAGATTTGAAGCAAGTATCATTTCAGCCGAGACTGCGAATGCAACCAGGCGGAAGATCTTGGACGATAAAACACAGGATGTCAAGAAGTATAATCCGCAAATGTGGGATATTCAGCTTAATCATGGAACGTCGCATATGGTTGCTACGGATTCTTCTGGGCTTTCAATTACCTCAACCTCCACCATCAATCTACTTTTTGGTTCTGCGGTTATGGTTCCTGAGACTGGTATGTTATACTGAACAATTCTCGTTTTCTTTCCGGCTTCACAAATGGCAAAGTTTATACGTCTCTTTTCGCAACCTCCCTTCCGCCGTTTCAACATAGTTCATCACAGAACTTTACTAACAATCTCGTAGGAGTAATTCTCAACAACGAAATGGATGATTTCTCCATCCCTGGCGTCCCAAACTACTTCGGTTTTGTGCCCTCCCCTATGAACTATGTTCGTCCTGGGTAAGTCTTGACAGTCCCCAATTTAAATCTTCACTTGCCCACTAGCGACTAACTAACCATCAATATGCCAGTGCCCGCCCCATAAGTTCCATCTCCCCCATCCACATCTCCCACCCCAACGGCTCCCACTTCCTCTCAATCGGCGCAGCCGGCGGTTCGCGAATCCCTACCTCCACCATCCAGACCATCATCAATATTATCGATCACGGAATGTCTCTCGAAGAAGCATTAAAACAACCTCGCATGCACGACCAATTACTACCAGAAAGAACAACCGTAGAACCTGGATATAGCGAAGAGCTAATGGAAGCACTTAGGACGCGAGGGCACAAAGTTGCATGGGCTAGCGGGAGGGAAAGTGCTGTGCAAGGTATTAGAGTTTGGGGTGATTTATCAGTAGAGGGCGAAGGGTTGAGCGGGGAAGGCTGGTTAGAGGCGGTAGGAGAGCCAAGACAGAAGGGGAGTGGAGGGGTTGGTGTTTGAGTGTTTGCGTAGAGGTTGAATATTGGTTTGATTGGATGAAGGTGTGCACCGCGCGGTTAAATTGCAAGAACTCCCTATTGCGGTTAACGATTTGGGTTGGGTTTTATATGAAGACGCTCATGGGGCTAGAACGAAGATCATTTAGAAATTGACAGAACGCGGTAGAGCTTTTAGTATACTGGGAGGATATAGACAGAGTTGGCGGGCTTCAATACTCCAGCTCATCGCATTTTCTAGACGGAAATCTAGAAAGACGGACTCGCATCGATAGTGGGACGACGCATAGATAGATTTCCGAGAATCGTTTCTTATTTTAGAAATTTAAAATTGAATTAATCATGCAGGCCCATGTAACGCTGCGGTATCGTTTGTAAAGTCTCCATGAATAATAGCTCGCTACATATTGGGTATTTGCGATATATTTAGATACGTACTCTATCAGTCCACCTCCCCCAACCCAGTTTAAACTTAGTCATATACACCATATGTCATCAAACTCTTTATTTACTCCTCCTGATCCCCTCCCATTTCCTCCGTAATGCTACTAGTTCCTCCATACCCACGATCCACTTCTTCGCAAACTCCGCTTCTGTAAATCTTTGCGCTGACTTTCTCGCTCTCAATCGCATTGCTATTTTATCTTCTCGCGGAAGGGATAATGCGCTTTCGAAACCTTGAGCAAATTCTTCTGCTGTTGATGCGTGGAAGCCTGTGTTTAGGGGTTAGTTATCTTACGGACAAGCGAGATTGAAAAGAGGGTAGATAAGGGGCTAAACAAACCTGTTGGCAAACCATCAATCTTTGTCACAATATCTCTTTTTGGTCCACCGCTATCATGGACAACACTAATCAATCCTGCAGCCTGGTATTCCACAACTCCAATTCCAAAATGTTCATTCCACATCCCGTTGACCCCAACACTAGCTTTGCCTAACCATTCCAAGATTTTTGGCCATGGTGCATCTAAAATAAATTCCACATCATCCTTGATCTTTAGTTCGTGGACTAATAACCGTAATCCTAGTACGCGTCTCGAATCAGAGTCATCGCGAACACTGCCAACGAGAATGAGTTTTGCGCCTTTGGTTGCAGGAGACTCGGTAGATTTGAAGGCGGCAAAGGCGTTTATAATAAGTTGATGGTTCTTTTCTGGGCGAAATTGAGCGATATAAAGGAGAGCTGGTTGACGTATAGATTCAGATTCGGAGGTTACGTAGATCTTTTCTTCAAGTTCTTCAACGGCTACGGGAGGGAAGACTGCTGTTGCAATCGACTTCTTTAGTTCGCGTCGCCATTCTCCCCATAGTGATGTGATGTGATCGAGTGTCCAATTGGAATTTGTGAGTACTATATCAATAGATACTCCTACCCAGGTGTAAAACAACGCAAATATGTTCCAATAAAGCTTCTTCGCCTCTCCTCTTAGTCCTTTGCCTTTTCCGGCATTTACTCCTTGTTCTCCGGTAGCGGATTTAGGGTCTAGAGAGCCTAGCATATCTGTAGAGATGGTAGGATAATGTACGTATGCTCCCGTGGGTACTTCGGGAAATAAGATCTTGCTAAAACCAAGTGCAAATGCGTAACCCATTGTATCCACAAATATGTCCGGTATAACGAGAGAAAATGCGTCCCATGCAAGTATAAGAGATCCGATTGATTGACCTAGAAGAGTGAAATGAGGCCACGTTGAAGCCAAAACCCAATGTCTTGTTGTGAGGTATAGAAAGGTAATCGTTGGAGGATGAAGTTGAATGTTGAAACGATCCTAATTGCATAAGTTAGCTATCGCGTTCCAATTGAGTAGTGATCAACCCCTACCTTTACTCTAGCAATTATCTGCGATTTGTCCACATCATGATCTCCCGTGTAAACAATACATTTCGCATTGGGCCATCGTTTTTGAGTTGCTAAAATCGCAGCCCATAGAACACGTTCACCACCACCTCCAGCATTACTAGAGTACCGTTAGCCAAGCCAAAATAATCCAAACGAAGAAGTCCTCCATACCAAAATGGGTGGAAGAATCCCACAATACCGTCCCATTCCTTGTCGGCTTTCTGTTCATCATCTATCGTTCCAGTTGCATGGGATTCCACATTCTCCCAATCATCACTGTCCCGCCTCTTTCCTTTGTTCTCCCTATACTCCTTCATATCAATCTCCACCCGTTCCAAAACTTGAGCTTTCCTCCCAGCTGTCTTCTGCCTCAAATAAAACCCCACCGTACGTCCGACATATCCTACAATCTTAGGTCCTCCCAAAAGAACAATCAGAGGCGTCGAACCCAGAATCAAAGCTATTAAAATTGTCCATTTAGTATCCAGCCCAAATGCCCACATATCACTACCGTCTGAAGCTTTGCATGATTCCGCCATAACGTCTTAGACTTCTAGAAGAGAAGAGAGGGAGGGGAATTTTGTCTCTAGAGTTTCCAGGGTACTGTGTCACTTTTGCGCTGTGACGCAGAAGGTGGAACGTGCGGCCGCTTATACCGACATGAGGGTTCCTTTTTATTTTCAAGGATGACATGTGAACTTCTAGGATTAACGAAAATCATTTGTTAAAGTCATGTTAAGCAATTGATCGATGCTCGAGACTTAATTGTCTCTTTTTGTTGAACGATCCTAGAATTCGAATCACAATGTATACACTATTTCGATCAAGTCGCACGTTACTGCGCCCTTTCACCAACTTAAAGGTTTCAAGAGCTGTCTTACAACTTCCTCCGAGCAATCGATTATTCCATGCCTCTCCACGACCGCGGTCTCTCGATTCCGTATTAATAGCTACACATGGGGCTCTAGAAGGATTACACTCCTTAACTGGCCTACCATGGGCCTATAGCATACCTCTCACTGCTTTCGCGATCCGGTCCGTCCTCATCCTACCACTCGGCATCAACGCGCGACGAGCTTCGCAGAAGCAAATCGACTTAATGCCCCTCATGAACGCATGG
The DNA here is from genome assembly GCA_002162495.1 of Myriosclerotinia curreyana. NCBI lineage: Eukaryota > Fungi > Ascomycota > Leotiomycetes > Helotiales > Sclerotiniaceae > Myriosclerotinia > Myriosclerotinia curreyana. The sequence continues at coordinate 114,398 of NGKJ01000081.1, read as the reverse complement.
CAGCATCAATTTAGAAAGCAATCAATAAAAGAGGTCGGTCACTTGGGACCGGATGCGGCGAATCAATTCGTTGTAGAAAAAATGCGAAAGAAGAAGAAGGAACTCTACTCTAGATATAATTGTGGTGATTGGAAACATTATCTGTCGTTCGTGCAACTACCTGTTTGGATGGTTGTTGTAGAGACGATTCGAAAAATGTGCGGAGCACACGATGGGTTATTGAAATGGATTGAATCACTGTTCACATCGACTAATTCAAATGACTCTGCGACTGTCACTGACCTGGATTTGGGCTCTTTATTATTAGAACCCAGCTTTGCGACAGAAGGAGCATTATGGTTTCCCAACCTCTTAATCCCAGATCCTATGCTGGTCCTCCCTTTCATGCTGTCTGGATCTATTCTTTTAAATCTTTCTGGCATGGGGAGCCCTAAAGGTGTATGGTTGAGGAGATTATCGAACTCGTTGAAGGTAGTGGCTCTTGCGATTATTCCACTTACATTGCAGATGCCGAGTGCTATGTTGGTGTATTGGACATCCTCTTCTTTGATGGCTTATGGACAAGCCAAGATGTTGGATGTTTTTATGCCGATTAAAAAACCAGTGATGCCATGTAAAGGGGGACAACCTGTTAGATATGCAGGCACAAGGAAGAGTTGAAATATAGTATGGTTTGCTATGGACAATAGGCAGAAATGATCTAGATGATTGATATACCCCTGTGAGAGATGAATAATGATCGGCGTAAGAGTTCAAGAAAGGAATGGAGAAGGGTTGAGAGCCGAAATGCAATACTTTAGCAGTCAAAAAGAGACTTGTCTATTATATTAGCTGTATAGGCAAGTTAGTCTGAGACGAATCTAATCATCGGCGGGGGGACAGACATCCTACGATGATTAGATAGATGGATACTACCTAGGTAGGTAGGTAAGTAAGTAGATACCTTATTCATAATTGGCAAGTTCGACTGAGTACTTGCCTTTCTTAAATGAAGCCAAAGCCATCATATACTCATAGAAGAAGGAAAGATTATCAGTTGAAGAAAAATGAACAATAACTTCTCTCTCTCATCCTTTATTTAACCCCTCCCTCCCTTCTTTACTTAATACAGGTACTTTACGGAGTACCGACCGATAACACGCTAGTAAACGCTAGATTACCAATTATTTTTTGACGCGTCCTTGCAAGTCGCGTAAAGTGCATATAATAATAATCTCTTCTTTGTTTTTTCTTGTCAAGATCAAAATTCCTCAAACTTTTCAATCTGCAATACCATCCTCTCTTTTTTATTCAAAGGTTGAGTGATTGAATACTTGATTGTACTCAAGTCTATTAATTATATCTAATTTACAAGTTGTTTGCTTTTCACTCGACTTTTTTCTTCACCATCTGATTCATTCAACCCCTCCAACTACAAAACAAATTCAACAAACAATACCGCCATCATGTATGTTTATAAGAGAGGTATGTATATCAGTTTAAACTCATGCTTTCTTCCTATACTCATTATATGCAGATGGACGTAAGGAACGCGTTCAATTCGATAAAATCACAGCTCGTGTATCTAGATTGTGTTATGCCCTCGATCCAGATCATATAGATGCTGCTGCTATCACTCAAAAAGTCATTTCTGGTGTCTACCAAGGTGTTACGACCATTGAACTTGACAACCTCGTAAGTTCATTCTCGCAAACGCGTTGAAAATTTCTCCTCTTTCTAAAATATGTACTAACTCTCTCTAAAGGCTGCAGAGACTGCTGCGTATATGACAGTCACCCATCCCGATTATGCCATTCTAGCTGCTCGTATTGCAGTCTCTAACCTTCACAAACAAACCAAGAAACAATTCTCGCACGTTATCCGCGATTTATACCAATATACAAACCCAAGAAATGGCACAGCATCTCCTATGATTAGCAAGGAAACTTTCGAATGTGTTATGAGACATGAGGAGGAACTCAACTCTGCAATTGTCTACGACCGAGATTTCAACTACCAATACTTTGGATTTAAGACTCTCGAGCGATCATACCTTCTACGTCTTGATGGCAAGGTCGCAGAACGTCCACAACAAATGATCATGCGTGTTGCCGTTGGTATTCACGGTGATGATATCGAGAGTGCTATCGAAACATACAATTTGATGTCAAACAAGTACTTCACACATGCTTCGCCAACACTCTTCTCCGCGGGTACTCCACAAGCACAACTTTCATCATGCTTCCTTATCGACATGAAGGAGGACAGTATTGATGGTATTTACGATACTTTGAAGATTTGTGCTATGATCTCAAAGAATGCCGGTGGTATTGGTCTCAACATTCACAGAATCCGTGCCACTGGTGCATACATTGCCGGTACCAATGGAAATTCCAACGGTATTGTTCCTATGCTCCGAGTTTTCAACAACACTGCCAGATATGTTGATCAAGGTGGTAACAAGCGTCCTGGTGCCTTTGCTGTTTACCTGGAACCATGGCATGCGGATGTTTTCGAGTTCCTTGATCTACGCAAGAATCATGGTAAGGAAGAAGTTCGTGCACGCGATCTCTTCTACGCCTTGTGGATTCCTGATCTATTCATGAAGCGTGTTGAAAAGAATGGGGATTGGACTCTCATGTGCCCCAACGAATGTCCAGGTTTGGCAGATGTTTATGGCGAGGAGTTCGAGGCTCTCTACGAGGGCTACGAGAAGGCAGGCAAGGGTCGCAAGACTATCAAGGCTCAAAAGCTTTGGTACTCGATTCTTGAGGCACAAACCGAGACCGGAAATCCTTTCATGCTTTACAAGGATGCATGCAACAAGAAGAGTAACCAAAAGAACCTGGGTACTATTCGCAGCTCCAATTTGTGCACAGAAATTGTCGAGTACTCTGCACCAGATGAGGTTGCTTGCTGTAACTTGGCTTCCATCGCTCTACCAACTTTCGTCAACATGAATGAGGGAACTTATGATTTCCAAAAGCTTCACGAGGTTGTCCAAGTTGTCGTTAGAAACTTGAACAAGATTATCGATATCAACTACTATCCAGTCGCAGAGGCCAGAAGAAGCAATTTCCGTCATCGACCTATCGCTGTCGGAGTCCAAGGTCTTGCTGATGCTTTCTTGGCTCTTCGTCTTCCATTTGACTCCCCAGAAGCCAAACACCTCAACATACAAATTTTCGAGACCATCTACCACGCTGCCTTGACCTCTTCCGTCGAGATCGCAAAGGAACTTGGCCCATACGAAACCTATCAAGGTTCCCCAGTCTCTAAGGGTGAACTTCAATACGATATGTGGGGGGTTACACCTACTGATTTGTGGGATTGGGACTCTTTGAAGCAATCCATCAAGCAACACGGAATCCGAAACTCTCTCCTAGTTGCACCTATGCCTACTGCTAGCACATCCCAAATTCTTGGCTTCAACGAATGTTTCGAACCTTACACTTCAAATATCTACTCCCGTCGTGTTCTTGCCGGAGAATTCCAAGTCGTTAACCCATGGCTTCTCAAAGACCTTGTTGATATGGGTCTCTGGTCTGACAACATGAAGAATCGTATCATTGCTGATGGTGGATCCATTCAAAATATCCCCAATATTCCAGCTGACATCAAGGCTCTTTACAAGACTGTTTGGGAAATTTCTCAACGAACAATTGTTCAAATGGCTGCTGATCGTGGTGCATTCATTGATCAATCTCAATCAATGAATATTCACATGAAGGATCCTACAATGGGCAAGATCACATCTATGCATTTTGCTGGTTGGAAATTGGGTTTGAAGACCGGAATGTACTATTTACGTACTATGGCTGCCTCAGCACCTATTCAATTCACCGTCGATCAAGAGGCTCTTCTTGTAGCTGACACCAACGTCGCTAGGGAACGTACCTTGAAGAAGCGCACTTTGCCATCTTCAGGTTACATCTCAAGCGCCTCATCAACCAGTGGTGGTGGCCCAAGACCTATGTATGCAGGTAAATCATCGGCATCATCCATAAGTGCACCAAAGGATGTACCAACACCTAGCATTACACCACCTCCTGCATCAACTAAGGAGTCACACACTCCAATTGCGAAGACTCCTTTCAAAGCTGATGTAGAGGAAGGTGACAGTCCTAAGGCACTTGCCACTGAGCCTACTGATGCTATTCCTAGGGAGGAAGAACTGCTTGAGTCAAGCGTTGAGAAAAAGAATCAGGATGAGGATGAGGGCAAGGATAGTACCAACCGAGAGTATGACATTTATGCTGATGCCAAGTTGCAATGTAAGTTTTATCCGCCCTCTACCTTGATCATAAACACATATACTAATAAATTATATAGGCAGCATTGATAACAAAGAGGAGTGTATGATGTGTAGTGGTTAGAATAGATGATTCGGATGAGAAATGAGTAGATCTTACGCTTTTGTATCCTTTTTTTGGTCTGGGGGTTAACAGGGCGTTGATTCATTGATTGATTGGCATTTTTTATGGGAATGGATGGGGATGAGGATGGATGGATGGATAATTAATATGATTATTATGTAGGTATGAAATCGATATTTTAAGAATGAATGAATGATTGATCGATCAAGGATAAAAGCATACCTCACTCATACTTTTCTCTTATAGATAGTCTATCGCATTATATTGAGTCTTATAAGAGTAGTTCATCTATCTGTCTGTCTGTCTGTCTATCTGTCTGTATATTATCTCGTTATCTCATTACCTTATTGCTTTTCGATAATAGAGCTATATAGGAATGAATACTTTTGATCCATTTTTAAAGTATATATATATATATATATGTATGTATGTATGTATGTATGTATGTATATATGTATGTATGTATATTATTCTATTATCTCATTACTTTGTTGCTTTTCGATAATAGAGCTATATAGGAATGAATACTTTTGATCTATCTTTAATATATATATATATGTATATATATATATATATGTATGTATGTATGTATATCTCTCATTACTAAATTACTTTACCCTAACTAAATATCTATTACTCACCTACCATTTGATAATCTTCACTTCCCTCCTTTCCCTCCTTTCCCTCCTTTCCCTCCTTTCCCTCCTTTCCCTCCTTTCCCTCCTTTCCCTCCTTTCCCTCCTTTCCCTCCTTTCCCTCCTTTCCCTCCTTTCCCTCCTTTCCCTCC
>NGKJ01000081.1:82400-94447 GCA_002162495.1 Myriosclerotinia curreyana | reverse complement strand
AATAATAATAATAATAATAATAATAATAATAATAATAATAATAATAATAATATATTATTATTAATTACTTAATAAATAAAACACTTATATAATATTAGATTCTAAAAACTAAAAGAGATTTTGATTAATATCTTTTTGTTTTACTATTCATTAAAAATATATGCGTCTTGCATTTGGTTAATCTAAAGTCTATTTATCAATTTATTTATCTATTCATAGCATACTAATACTCAACTATCGTATAAAAACTAAGAACCTAAAGTATTTTTGTAGTTTAATCATCTTGTGTTACATATTGGAGTATCCGGAGTTAGATACTTAAAGACTTGTACTTTGTACATGTACAAGTACAAGTACAGATCTTGAATCTTGAAGTAGGTACAACAAAATGAGTGAAGCTAGTAGCCACTTTCAATCAGTTCAAAGAAAGTAAAAAGAAACTAGTGAAGGGGCTAAAATAATAAGATGATTCTTAAATAATTCAGTATCAGTTCCCCAAAATCAACCAATTGGAGTTTTTTTTTGCTAGGCGAAGGATACTTAGAATGCTGATCTTTTTCCTAATCATACTACCCCTTGGCACCTCGCAACCTCAATGTGATATGGCTAATAACTCAAGCTACGATTAAACCAATCAAGAACTATAATCGAAATCTTATCAGACGGCACAAAATCATTCAAGACTCAATATAACATCAATGAATCCATCCTCTCCCAAAGATTTCAACTAAAACGGTTGAAAAAGGAAGCTATTCCTCAAATTTGCCTCTTCCTACCTTATTTAGTTACCTACTCAACTTCAACTTCCTTTTCCGTTTTGGCGAAGGAAGATGACGGAAAGAAAACAGACGAATCAACATCGGCATGATGCATGATGCATGATGCAAGAAATAATGGAGGTTCCCTTTTTTTCCTCCTACTAACCGACCTTTCCCAACCGCTTGATATTCCATGTCCTTCAGACTCCATTTTGACTAGAAGAGTAAATATGATCAAATTATATGATATTTCTGCGCATATGAAAATCTCCTATCCTTCATCATTATGATATGCTTTAATGCTTTAATGCTTTAATGCTTCATATTCTTCCTATTCAGGCATATTGTAAAAAGCTCAACAGATATTCAACCACAGTAATAATATTACCAATAATCAAACCCATCACAGCGGTATATACATAAGAGAATTTATCTTGTAGCCGCAATAAGACGCCATAAAACATATTAACCTTGAAAATTCCCCGATCCTAAGAGCTTGAAGCAGGAATTTTGGCTGTCGTGCAACCATCTTCTAAGACGGTAATTCAGATACCATTCTTTTTCTTTAAGCCATTCATCCCCTCATTTACGGAAATTCATCATCTCAATCCTTGAATAATGCGGAGAAGGGGCTGGCACTGTATCTCTGTCTAAATGTACCCGGTATGGTGAAGTTTCGTTTCTCATTCTTATGCATTTCCCATACAACCCATTTTCCAATTAGCCAACCATTTTCCAGTTATCCAACCATTCATCAGTACTCCAGAGTATCTAATTTCATTTCGGACTATACACTATACTCCGTATCCTATTAGATCATACCCCTCTACCCTTCATCGATTACAACATCCCTCCTGTATGATTTCTTTCAAGTGCTTACGGCCTTTGTTTTGTTCTCAAATTGGCGCGATGCATACATATGCATACAAGCCACGCCGGTTCGTCGGGCACACTATCACTCCTTTGAGTTATCAAGATTTCCATAGTTTCATTGCCGTACTTTGAAATGAGACTATTCCAACAATCAAGCAACAAAGAAAACAAAAACTCATCAATAATGATGATGAAGTTTCTCGAGAATGAGAGAACCAATCGTTAAGACTCCTGATCTTGTCAAGCGATCCATATTCCTAAATACTTCTTTGTACAACAGACAAAGGAAATGATCTGACGTAGACATTATTACCCCTCCATAAGAAAAATCAGATATACCAGTAGAGAGAATTCCTTTGCGAGCCCTTGCAATTACAACCATCCCCTCGCCGCACCCTCCATGTCAAATTTATACCTCTCTGTCGAACTAACAAAGGATTTTGAAATTCAAGAAACTCGATACGATTTGCCTTCCTAACCCTAACAACCTCAACGAATAGAAACCATTCCCAAAATCCCTTGTACTCTTCGTTGATCAACCAACTGCTTGAGCTTTGAAGGCTTGTTCGTTGATGTAATTTAATGTTAAAAGGGATCAATTTACGGCCCGAGTTCATTACGACACTTTTGCCTCCCCTGAAGTCCCCCCTATCCTTATCCCTCCCCCCTCCACAGATCAACGAAGCACGGTTCAAGTCGGGTACGTACGTCGCTTATTACTCGAGTAGTGGTTAGATAGAGAGAAGGAGGGGCGACGATGATTGACGATGTAAAGAACCTTTTAATAATAATACTACCATGGATGATTAGACTAGGGTTTTTTTTCAAGTGAAATTTTTTGGTAGAGCAACAGGCAGTCTCGATGAATCCAATAATAGAATTATGTCGACGGATAGAACCGCAACCGAATCAAAACCATTTGTCTAATATAATAATACCTAGAAAGTAGGTACCTATCAATAAACGATCTTCCCGATGGAGCGGAGTGGGATGAGGATGAAGGATGAAAGGATGATTTCGTCATCAATAATGCAAGAGCTGGTGGAGCTTTAGAAATGTCTGCATTGACATGGGGAGTTTACCTTGAAGTTGCTCCTCTGGAATCCGGTAAATTTACAATTTGTGACACCCACCCACTTTTCATCGTACGAGAAATATCTTCTTATCTCTCATCAGAATGTCTACTACCTATGTAAGTAACCTTAGCGCTCACAGACGAAGAAAGCTTCACAAGTCAATATCAATCAATCAATCAATCAATCATCATCTGAAAGCGTGTTTCTCCCATTTCCCAATATTCATATCTAGGTAGTAGGTACATAGGTACATACAGCACATCTCCCAATCCAAATCAATCCAATCCAATTAGCTCCATATCTCCCCACCAGCACACCCAAACACAAGCCCAACCCGCTTCTTCCCGAATCTACCATTCTGCACCTAAACCAATTTCGAGCTAGCTAGCTAACTATTTCCCTACCTACCTACCTACCTACCTACCTACCTACCTACCTACCTACCTACCCACCCAATCTTCCAACGGAACGGGGGCAACGAAAAATTGTAATTGCGGAGGTGAAGAATGCTACACGATACATCATATTTTCCACCTCCTCCACATCTCCGTCTCTCCTTCTCTCCCACCCAAAAGCCAAGAATCATACCGTGCCTCCATACCGTTACAAAACTCCCAGGTTGCCTAATTACCAATCTATATCCATATTACGTACAGTACGTGATATCTCTGGATAGGATAAGGATGATTCGATGTTTATGCATCATCAATTTATCCTTCCGATATTGTGTCACTATATATATACGTACATACATATATACATACATATATGTACTTACTTACTTGCTTACTTACTTACTTACTTACTTATATATTTACATCTCCAAAGTGGATTACAAAGCACAAAGGCGCAAACATGCAAAGCACCCCCAATAAATGTAACTCACAAACCAATTTCACAACCTTCAAACCAATCGTTGAATATCAAAAACGATCGGGGCAGTTTCACTACATGCTGCAGCAGTGACCACCTACCTACCTACACTCCAACATGTTTTGATTGCCAGCGTCTTACGGGTTGTGAAGGTATAAGAGATTGCGGGACGGGTTTACATTTTCGGAGATGGGGACGGTGTTGATATGGCTATGTTGCACTGATGATGGAATTTTCCGAGGAGGGGATTTGTTGCTTGTGGATGCATTGCATGGTGGTATAGATGGATATTGCTGTGCTGTGGTATATTCCCATTTCATATCTTCATTTATACAAGTTTCCTATTCATGACTTATTGATATTGATCTCTCGTCATTTACATCCGTCCAGTGACAGACCAAACTCCAAACTTCGAACCAATAATCTCTACACAATGGAAAACGTCCCCCCTATATCCCCCAGGAGTTTTTGAAAAATGGAGGGGTGCGGGGCAAGTGCAACATAACTCCATTATATCGATGTATTTTCCTTCGCGGCATGCTATTTGTTAAATGGTCAATAAGTGCGACCAGGGTCCCTACAAGTCTTGTGATCCTTTCCCGCCGTTTTATCATTCTGAAGTCATGTATATGTTGTGATGTGATGTGATGTGATGTGATGGAAATACAAATGAAAGCATTTCAGATATCTGATCGGATCCACGGCAATTATTTTTTACCTTTCAAGAAGGTTTTAACTTTAAAGAATGCATGTGCCGCATCAAGAGCACAGTATCATTTCTTAATATCACCGGAGATTCTACTGATAGGGAAAGGGATCTCCTGACTGACTGACTCGCCGCACGCGCGGTTCAGTGCAGTGCAGTTCAAGTGCAATTGCAATTGCAAGTGCAGAACCTGGGGTAAAATTATTACGAAACATAAGATGGGGCAGTAGCGGTTCTCCACACCACCTTGTAGCGTAGCATTTCGGAGTATCAGGACGATAATGGGAGGAAATCGGGGAGATCGTCATGTGATTTTGTACTTCACACCATCAAATTTTTTCCAATATCTAGTGAGTCATTGATTCTAGGATATACATATACAATGCTCCGCACATATCCTAGTACTGAACTTGGATTCATTCAAGATTTTCCTCAACAAATGAACATCACATCACCTCAACTCGATTAATCACGCAAACCAACCTACTCTTGCACAAACTCCTGCTCATCATTTCCAATCTCAAACCAGTCCTCATACTCATCCTCCTCTCTTCCAAATTTCATTCGCACCATACGAGTCTTACGCACGCAGCCACAGTCACACCATTTACCTAATCTCGTCTCGTCTGTACATCTTCACATGTAAATTTACAACATTTGTCAAATACCAAGGAAAGACAATGTCTCATTTCCCGATAAGATACACAAGCTAATGACCAATCAACCCACTATTGACCATCTAGTCTAGGAAGAACATGCAGAAATCAATAAGATGAACTGATTAGATGTAAATGTGATATATCTACTATAGAATACTATCAAATGATTATCACCTTTACATAGATTATCATCCGAGTGCTTGCTATTAGGAGGGTGCAGTATACATCTTTCCATCATTTCATCCTACGAGGACATCAACTAGCGCACTAGGTAGGTAGGCAGGGCAAAAGAATTTTCTGCGCCATCTTGAAGATATTCTTCCATGAGTTGACTATGTTACTCACCAAACGAATACGGATAAGAATCACAGTACATATTCTGTGTGGCTCATCTGAAACATAGCTACGAAAAAAAATCCCAAAAAATCTAGAAACCTTCTACTTCGAGCACCCTGCATATTCTCTCGACGCAATCTGAAACTTAATATCTGTTTGTCTTTGATAAATCTTGTATTCCTTTCATTCTTTAAAGTTCCTGAAATACATACTACACACATACATACACATACGTACATACATATACACATACAAATTGTAAGAGTATAAAAATAATCAAGCTTTAAAAATTTTTCTTTGATATCTGTAGTTATCCTACAGGAAACTTGGTAGCGAGATTGTTTAGTACATAGTAGTAATGAATAAGGATTCTAAGTAAGGTACTTATGAATGATACACAACCCCTCTTATATACACTACAAATACAAAGATAAAGAAGGTTGAAGAGTAAAGCATTAATTCGAACGCGAGAATCATATTTTCCGTCGAGATTTTGGGGAAAAAGCCCCCTGACGATGGTTGTAATAGGGAGAAAAGATGATCAGGAAATTTTCTCAAATGTAGCCGAAGTAGCTACCCAACCAACCATCATACATCACAAACGTAAGAAAAAATTGGACCGCAATGAAATCCAAGAGTAGTAGATAAATAAGTTGTATATATAAATTGGCATTATCATTCATTGATGCTAAATAATGTAAAGTAAACGACAGTCTGCACTCTCAGGGTCATAACTCATTAATCCCTTCATCCTTCATCCTTCCCCTTTTATCCATGCCCACTTTTGAGCAAAGGTAAAAGTAAATGCAAATGAAGTACTGTGTAAAAGTAGGCAGGCAAGCAACCAAGCAAGCAACCGGTATATGAGGAAATCAAAAACTCGCAAAAATGCAAACAGACAAAAAGACAGAAAAGTAGACCGACAGATAGACAGACAAGACAAACCATCCATCAAAGACTGCCTCTCACTTCATCACTCCCTGAACCTCATCACACCCTTAAGTACCCCATCGAATCTATACCATCACGACCACCACGACCACCATCTAACTCCGCCTACTCCCCGGTCTCAAACTACCCGTCCCACTCCTCTTCTCAAGCCTCCTACGTCTCTCCTCCAAAATCTCTTCTCTCTTCGCTTCATTCTGTGTAGGATCATTCTTGGCATCTCCATCTTGACCTGGATTTGCCATTTCGTATTCAAGCATCTTGATAAATTGATAGAAGAATACTGCGATGAATGTACCTATGGTTGGTCCGATCCCTGTGAGAAGATGGTGTTAGTATTTGTTTGAGAAGGGATGAGATGGATGGAAGTACAAGAGAGGGAAAACACTTACAATAAATCCAATGTTCCTTATCAAAATTCCAACTAACAACACAAGGACCAAAGCTTCTCGCTGGATTTAAACTTCCTCCAGTGTAAAAAACACCCACCATCTCCGCAATAAATAAAGCTAATCCAATGCCCACCGGCGCGATGAAAGTTGCCTTATGTTTTTCCTTTGCTAACATAAAAATCGTAAAGACCAATTCAGCTGTTAAGATAGCCTCGATAAAAATACCACGAACCGTCGACGTGCTAGCATCAAGTGTAGTTCTCACATTAAATGTAGTAGGGAAGAGACCTAGAACCATGGCACTAGCTGCGATGCCTCCGAGGATTTGAGCGAAGAATAGACATATGGCGCGAGCGATGGGGAGGGCACCGACGAGAACCATGCCGAGGGTTACGGCAGGGTTGAAGAGTCCTCCGGATATGCGGAAGAAGATCCATACATTTACCATGAGGGAGAAGCCGAAGATAATGGAGATGTAGAGTTCAACTGCGATGTTGAAACCGGTGGCGCCACCTGTCGTGGTATTTACTGTGTTACTATTGATATTGGCGACTTGGGTACCGGCAAAGGCGAAGAAGAGGAACATGGTTGTACCGACGAATTCACCGACTGTAGCTACAAAGTCTGTTGTTCATGATTAATATGCGTGTGATAAGATGTAGGATAGAACTACTTACGATTCTTGAAATTACTATTCATCCAATGCGTCCATGGTAATCTCATAACCATTGCTCTTTCTTCAGGTGTCAAATTCTCCAAATCAATCCTTCCTTTCGCGTGACTTCTTCTGTGCGATTCATAATTGTAACCGTCGATACTCCCATCACTACTCTTTCTTCTAATCTTCTCACCACTGGCCCATTCTAGCCCTGGTTCTCTAATTCCCTTCTCTACATCTCGATCTTTGTCAAAGTTAGTTCGTGAGGAGTCATCAAAAAATGATGTCTGAGGACCACTATCCAATCCAGCGACATTGCGGTAAGTGCGTGGAGGACGGGAACGGTCGTGATAGTCAGGATGAGGATGATCATCTCGGACACGATTGCGGAATGACATGAAAGCATCTCTCTCTCTATCGGTGTAGAAGAGATCCTCCCGGGCACGAAGACCCCGTCCGGAATCTGATGAGAAACTGGGTTTATAATCGTAATCACCGCCGGAATTTCTTCTTGGGGGTGGTACTGATGGTCTTCTTCTTAAACCTGTACCTGGTCTTGTGAGATCTTCAATGGAGAAGATTGGTTGTTGTGCAGTATCGGGTGGTGACATGATAGGATGTGATGATAGGAGGGGCGACCACATTGCTGTATCCTTGTGATATGCTTTGGAGGGGGATTGTAATACTGGTATTAATTGTTGTTGTGAAGAACTAGGACGTCTTATAATATCTCTATCCACAGCTTTACTGCTTTGTAATATTGGAAGTTCTGTGCCTTCTCCTGACATTGTTAACTTGAGACTCTCGATTCGATGTCTAAGTGGGGTGAAGGAAAATCGTGGTAGGGTAGGATGTAAAATGGACGTTTTTTGAGTGGCTTAGCCGTGATGATGGGCCTTTTCCATTGAAGGTAAATAGTGTAAAGTAAGAGGTGTATGTGTATGATATTGATGTATTACGATCCAAGTTGTAAAGACAGATTACGAAGTGAGAGAGCAACATTGAATGGAAAGACTGCTAGAAGAGATATATATTCGAGTTTCACCAAGCAGTTTCCCCATTTTCAAGCACCATCCTGTAACATTATATTGATATCTTAAACCTTGAACATATCTTTCCTTATAATAATCTAGCCACCTGCGTACGAAGACAGGTGGGTACGAAGATATTTCTTCTCCGGGTTCACTACCTAGGTTTTTGCTGGACAATGTATTTGTAAAAGAAGAAAAACTATTATGAAACTTCATAGAAAACGATGGACCCTGAATGACTAATTTCTAGGATGAGGAGGGAAAGATGACAGGAGCGCCCATGTGTAAATCAATGCATAATAACTTGGACCCCTTAAGAAGATCCAATCAAACGAAATGACTTTGGAAGATCAAGGGAAATCTATCGCACATCTACCGTAATGACGTAGATCCTCCAAAGTCCCTATACGATTGATAACGTAAAGCTCATTAAGACATGTTGATAGGACAGGAAGAAATGGTTTTCTCGTAACTATTCTCGTAACCATAATTGAGATGAAATGTATTGGGGAAACGCGTGAACGCATGGATGGATAAACCTTGTTATCACGTGGCCATGATATTTTCATCTATCCTTCAAACCGAAGTACCTTCGGAAGACAACGACGAACATCCCTAGTAGATGAAAAGAGTTGTAAGGGAAATGCTTGAGTTAGAACTTGAACGGTCGGTATCGATCTTGATTCCGATGAGAATATTACGACATCGGACAAGAGATCGGATACAATAGTACCGTGACGGTCGTTTGAGAATCATCTGTGAAATGTGTGTTTAGCCTGAACTCGAATTGTAAGTTGAGATGAATACACTTCAATACCGCGAAGTAGAACTCATGCATCCATATGAAAGATGAAATAATAACATATAATTATTTGAGAGTCCTCTTGCCTCTTGCCTCTTGCCTCTTGCCTCTTGCTTGAGTTGCCTCTTGCCTGAGTTTCATATTACCATCGGAAGTGAAAAATCATTCTAACGGAGATTGCGATTCTTTTTGCGTGGGTTGCAATAATGAGTCGTGATAACTAAAGAGACTCGGTTACTCGGTTACTCGGTTATTACTCGGTTTTGAGTTCTCGCTAAAACATAATCATTCATCATTATTGGTTGATGTTTTTCATTCTCAGGGGATATTCGAGGTAGACAGCCGATCCATGGAGAACCGACTATTATATTATTATGAGGATGAATGATATAGATTAATTTATATTATTCGTAATGCTTCTTGTCCTCTTTTTCTGTTAGTCTTTTCTAGTCTCTATTTACTTGGTTAACCCTCTCTTCTCTCTTCTCACTTCCTATTCTCATATGAACATATTGGTAACTCATTTCATCCATATCTTTCTTGCCCATAAACTACTTTAAAAATATATATAAATGGAATTAAAGATTAAAATATGCTCATCTAGAATCTCTCAAGAACAGCCCAAGAAACCCAAGGAACCTTCATCAATGAACAATCATCACCGCCAACCTTTCTTACTCTCCTATAACTCACAAAATCCCTGGTAATACCGCCTTTCTTCCTCCAACCTTCTCTTTACCAAACCTCTTCAAATACCATTCTTTTCCCTGTAAAGCTCTTGGTAACATGGTAGCCACCTCATTTACAAGAAAATTTCTTGCAGGCACGCAGCCACTTCCAGCCATTATGAAGAATCCAGCCCACTCTATCCATTCGCAAAAATAGTGAGGGTATAGTATATAATTGAACAGTCCGTTTTGAGGTATCATGTATACTTTGTCGACTTTTGTATTTCCTTTATTCTTCCCAGTTGAGGGATGATTCTGTGCTGCTTGTTTTCGAAGTGCTGCACGTCTGATTTCTCGTAGTTCGTCGTCATGAAATACATTAGTTACGAGACCGAGGAAGAATATCATCATGCCAAGTTCGATCCGTGCTCCGTTCACATATGGATTTCCAGATGTAGGCTGCCTATAAGTAAATTCGTTAGCACCCCTTGAGAGCTGTCATGTCATTACAAGCTGTATGTAGAAGAAAGTACCAATCAGCTCTCGTAACAGGACCGTAACCAGCAAAATAACATCCCAGAGATGTAGCATTAGTGAGTTGAAAGGCAACCGCCGCAAGCCAGACGATGGCATGAATAGGCGACATAGAAGGAGAGATAAGAGGGGCTATAATAGCACGATTGAGGTAATGTATGACCTAGATTTATGACATATGATTAGCACAAATTCACCTAGTGCTTCCTCCGCACTCATACTGGCTCTTCTTCCCTCGCCAATTCAACTATTTATTAACCTCCCCTATTCACTATCAACTCCTCTCTCTCATCCCCAACAACCTCCAAGCACAAGAAAACTCACATAAAGCCCAGCCATCAACTTGTTCTCCCAAGGTAAATCCTTCAATCCCACCTCGGTAGGTAATGTATACATAATATACAACATCGTCAACAACCCCGGCACTTCCATCGTGATCCAAGCTATCTTCCCGGGTATGTTAAAGCGACTATTCGAGGATGTTTTTCCTGCCCCATACCATGGTTGAACCCATTGAAATATCGTTACCTTTTCGTGAATTAGCTTTGGGTTTTCATCTCAGTGGTGGGAAATTCGAGAGGATTGCAAATTAGATGCTTTAGATAAGGAGATATGTGAAGATGAAGGGGTTACCCGCAAGCTTGCGAGTAGATATAATCGTAGTCTTAGATAGAGAGGAAAGAAGGAAAGAAAGGTACGAACCAATGGAAACCATTGGAATCCCCAAACGATCAATTCCCAATTTTCCCTCGACGGAGGCATCCAATTCTCTACAAGAACCATCTTGATAATTATCTGCCTCGAATTATGGTCATATATAGGGGGTTGGGAAGAGGAAGTTGTGGTTGGAGTGAAGTTACAACACTGGTGAATACTTTCATGATGTCACCTACTACTTTTGTGCTGAACGCGTTTTTCAGCCTTGAAAGAGGTGACCAATCATATTTTAATTTTTAGATTGACTGATTGGAATCTTTGCAGCCTTGTATTTCGCGATATCATTATTATCGATAATTTTTTGGAATATTATTATTATTATTGCCAGGACAATATCTTCATATGTCTTCGCCATCCCTCGAAGATCCAATCATGTCTTCCAGTCCTACCCGCATCGCATTCTACACCAGCAACCTCAAATCATTCCTCTCCTCACCCTCAACTTTTCGCATCCTCCGTTCCTTATCTCCACCCAAACAACCCCCTTCAACTCCCCCAGAACCTAAAAACTTAACATCAATCGCATACGACGCTTGTTCCCACCACTCACTCTATTTCCCCCCTACCGAAACCAACAAGAAAAACGATGACAACTCCTCAAACCATCCCATATTTCCCGCCAATTCTCCCCCCCAAACCCTCTACATCCTCGATTCCTCCTTCAATCCGCCCACCCTGGCACACGCACACATTTGTCTCTCCGCTCTACGAGACCACTATGCATCTTACGAATTGAACAATACGACTGCAAGATTATTGTTACTGCTGAGTACGCAAAATGCGGATAAGAAGATAACTGGGGCGACGTTGGAAGAGAGATTAGTTGGGATGGAGACTTTTGCAAATGATCTCTTGACGAGTTGGTTATTTCCTCGTTCTGGTTATCATTATATGAAGGCTGCTTCTCAGAGCAGGAAATCTACGTCTCTTTCCGATAATGAAAATGAGTCAGAAGACGAAGAACTCTCTTCCTCGGATACCTCCACCGACTCAGAATTCTACACCCCCCTCCCCCA
>NGKJ01000081.1:0-73868 GCA_002162495.1 Myriosclerotinia curreyana | reverse complement strand
GGGGAAGGGGCTTATATGTATATATGTGAGATAGAGGGGGAATACATAATGTATTGTAATCTCTACAAGAACATGCAAGAAATACATACATACATATGTATATATGTATGCACATATGTATGTATCAACCAGCGAGAGAATCCTGCTACATTATATAGAAAGGAGCATTTCACAAAATATACCTCGTAAAATATAAAAGTAATCTTATACAATGAAAGAAAATGACAAAACGAACGGATCATGAAAATAAAGAAGCGCAAAGGAAGTTTAATTAATCATTAGAATGAAATTAACTACAACTATATTCAATTAATTTGGTTTTTGGGTACTATTTATTTCTCCTACTTATATGTTATACTTGTAGTATGTGTGCGTGCATTGATTTGTGTGTAGGATGTTGTGTAGGATGTTGTGGTTAATTGGTATTTATTCTATTGAATAAATAAATGAATGAGATGAATGAGATGAATGAGATGAATGAGATGAATGAGATGAATGAGATGAATGAGATGAATGAGATGAATGAGATGAATGAGATGAGACGATGCGTACAGTATAGTATAGTATATCAACAACACAAACAGCCTCATGGCTCGAAAATCACTATTACTAGCATAACGAGATATTATTTCACAAATTTACAAGTCCAATTCGGAAAATGAAGTAGAATTCATTTATACGCTGTACTGATTGATGTAGTGATGGACAGATACACCTCCCTACCCCTACCCCTACCGCTACCCCTACCCCTACCGCTACCCCTACCCCAATCGCCCCCATGCATCACATCGCTGCTACGATTCAAATTGAATTCGTACCTATTTCGCTATGGAAGTATTCCAAACGAATCATACATATCCCTACCCAAATCCATGTCACTCGCTAGCATATGTATATGTATATGTAAAATAACAATAAAATGCCACTCCGATCCGATCAGAGTCCACGCTGTATTTGTCCATCCCTATCCATCCATTACCACCCAAAAGCAATGTTAAAAAATCAAGTCGTAATTCATATCCATCCATCCGTGATATAATATCCTATCCATCCATAACAAGCCAAAACCCCAAACCACCAACACCAAGTGTTCGAATCAAATCAAAGTACCCGCTTTGAGAAGAGACTACCGCCCGATTTCTCATCTCATCCCATCCCATCCGTTGCTGCAAGGTAATGAACACCCAAGAACGCCTGTTAGAAGAACAGATCGAGATATAAACAAGCACATCGCATATTATCAAATGACCCATTAGACCTAAACCTCGTCTCAAACTCAAGCTTCATCCGCAGCCGCATTCTCAACAACCTCATACCAAATGCCATGAGCTTCCTTATCCACTCTCCCCATTCTCCCCATAACCTCCACAATCCCGCCAATCCTCGCCACAAACTCTGGCATACCCAGCCCTGCAATCCCTTCATTACCATTCCCATCATTCCTTGGATTTTCCTTTGCTAATCGATGAATGAGGTATCCTCTCAACCTAGTCATCAAAAGTTTCATAACCGGTTCACGGATTTCTCCTTCGCTAGAACTTACAGCTGAAGCAGCTGCTACGATTCTCTTGACTAATTCGCGGATATGGTTTTTGGTGGCCATGGGCATACTCCTACTACTTTCCAATGCGGCCGTGATGCCTTGTTCCGCTTGTTCTGGTTCTTTGGAATTTTCAAGTACAGAATAGACTCTTGAAGCTTCGGTTTTCCACGGACTTCTCACATCTCGTTTAAGAATATTTTTGGCTTGAAGAAGAATTGATGAGGTAGTGACGATACGGAGGGCATCTTTCCTCGCAGTCTCAATCCTTGTCATGTCCAACTTGAGCGTTTCTGGCACCGGAGTCCCGGGTGCAGATGTACATATATCCACTAACATTTGAATATATGTCTTCTCCGGTGTAGGCCTATTTCTTGGGAGATTAACATTCTCAGGGTCTCGTCGAGCTGCTTCGGCGTGAACTTTTTGACGAGCTTCGCGCCATGCTGTTGTGGTAATAGTAAGATCGTTGTTGGTCTCTTCCATTTCCTCCGAGAAACGTTTAGTTTCATATGTGGAGCCGTGTTTGATTAGTTCAGGTGCTGATTGATGAAGCATAAAATTGGCATAGTCGAGTTGCATTAAATCGATGAAGCGCATTAATGCTTGAAGGCGATCGACAAAATCACCTTCCTTGAGAGTTGTCTCAACAAGAATCTTGACCTCATCATCTCGGAAAGGGGCACATAAACGAGGAAGAATATTGCCCATGAAATTGAAGAAAGTTTCGTATGAAAATCTTCCATTCTTGAGCTCTGATGCTACAAGATCTGTATCGAGAGAATCTTCAATGAGTTTGTACATTGAATTTCCTGGAGTGAGAAGACGTTGAAGCTTGCTCTTAATATTATCAGCCATGGCAAGAACCCACGGATCACTATTCCCAGCTGCAACTTCTTGTCTCATTGAATCGAAGATTAGTTGATTGACAACACCTCGTTCTTGAAGACAGTCTTCCATTGAGATACGATACTCTTTATTGATGGCCAATTCATGAACCAAGATTCGATTATTCGGAAGTATGGAGTTGATAGTCCTCAAGTTATCCGCATCAGTACTTTGTCCACGGCGTTCTTTCACAGGTGTGGCAGGTGGTGTGAGAGTTTGTAAATGAGAGGCGATGGCAGTATCAGAAGCAGTAAGATCCTCAATGACAGGAGATGCCGACCCAGTTTCTGCGGCACGAGGTTTCGAATCTCCAGTAGGTTGCTTTGTTTGTTTAACTTTTCTTGCTTCTCGAATAGCATTTGCGATTAATCGCTTCCCTTGAACAGGCCCAGCAAGTCTTTTAATTCTGACCATCAGCTTAAGTTGATTATCTCTAATTCCATCACGATATGAATCAGTGACTGATTCTTCCGTGCTATCTTTAACAGTTTGCCAGATGGAATCTAATTCCACAAATTGCAAAACCATCATATCAATAAGCGTACTCGCATCTCTCGATTTCCAAGCAATAAATGCATTAAAAAACGTAGCATAAACTTCCGACAATGTCGATAGTTGAGCAGGAGGAGGGGTATAATTGTTTGCCGTTGTCAATCTAGACAAAACGGTTTCAAAGGAAATAAGTAGATCTCGGGCTTTCGCAACGAGGTCCTGTAATTGTGGATTAGCCAAATCATCCCTCTTCATTGGTTGCGCTCCTACCTGTTCCTGTTCTCCTTTATCACCTTTACTACTCAAAACCTGTGTAGGGTGACCAAGGATAAGGAAAGCGCTCAGAAATGTTCGGACTGCTGTCATTTCGTTGACTGATCCACTTTCTCCTTCTTTGAGTCCACAGATTCTCAAGATATGTGCCGTACTAACGAGGACTTTCTCTTGTGCCAATAAATCAACTACTTCCTCGAATGAAGTTTCTCGTACTCCATCAATTGTGAGTCCTAATTCGGCAAAATCGTGTAATGCCTTCCAACGTCTGTAAATTCTCCATCTAGTTTGAATTCTCTTTGCTGCCGCTGACTCGCTAAGGGGTGACTTCTTGACCTCCGCTATTGGACTTGGACTGGAGCTCTTTCTCATATTACTCAAACTCCTTCCTCGTTGTTTACTATTATTGTTTCGACTCAAAATTTCCTCTCTCCTCCTTTCGGCCTCCGCATGTTTTTCGTCCATCTCCTTTCTGAGTTTCTTCCCCTCCAGTTCCCTCCTCTCTTTCATAGTCTCTGCAATCCCCTTTGCCCTTTTAACTTCCTCCGCACAACTTGCCACGATCTCGGCCAAATTCTTTTCTCTCGCTTGTTGAGCAGCCAAAGCCCTTTCCTCAGAATTTGTGGTACTTCTCGGTGCCGCCTTGGCCAATGCAGCCCTCAGTCTAACCTTCTCCGCATGCGCAGCTCTATCGGCCAATCTAGCCTTTCGATCCTCGAGTATACTCGCTCTGCGTAAATGTTGAGCAATATAATTACTCTGCGGACCAGCCATACCGGCATGCCCCGTATGACGATTTGAGCCATGTGAATGAACAGAGGATATAGAATTTCGTCTCGAAGATGCAGCCGAAGATTTACGTCGATTATTGGTGGGGCGATAGAATCTTGCTGCGATGCGCGGTGGTGGAGTATGGATTCGATTCGAAGGGGAATCCTCTCTCTCGGATATGAGATCGAGGTCTGCAGGATCTTCTGGCATACCGGCCGATTCCATTATATTGCGATCGGGATCGCTCATGTCTTCAGACGCGCGACGCATTGTGTGTGTGTTTGTTTGGTTGGGGTATTTGTGTGGGGCGGTGGGTTTTATCGAGGATGAAGTTGAGAATGTTCGTAGGTGCAGATGCTGGTAGTTGCTGCTTGCTACTGCTGTTGATGAATGTTATATGATTTAATTCATCAATGATCTTTTTCGTGGTTGAGTGAATCTTGGAATTGATTATGGACATTCGTTGGAATCCAAAAAAAATCCCCCAAAAATGGTAGATACAATAGGATACAGTAATCCTCGTACCCGCTTTCCAAAGATTGTGAGGATAATGTAATGCAATGCAATGTACGGAATAAGATAAATTTCACTTGAATGAAGGAGTACGGAGTACGGAGTACGGAGTACAGAGTACAGAGTACAAGTATGAAGAAGGGATTAAATTGATTGAGAAGGCTGGATGAAAGTTGAATGCATCAAATATGAAGGTTGATTTCATCGAGTCATGATATGTATTGTTATGTATTGTTATGAGTTGGGTTTGGTTTAGACAATGAGATGAGATGAGAAAGGATGAAAACACGGATAAAGTCTCACCTCGGTAGTTTTAGTCTGTTTAGGCTTTGGCGGATGACTAAGGTAGGTAGGTATGGATGGGGGGAAAGAAAGGAAAGAAAAGGAAATGAATCATCATCAGTCATTCAATATCAATAATTAAGTTCATAACAATGTAATATACAATATTATATATTATCAGATGATCGAGTATCAACCAAAATCAGTTATTTTATTCCGATATATTCATTTCCTGTTCATTTCCTGTTCATTTCCTATTCATTTCGAACTACGTCCCCCGTCCATATGCCCAAGAATAGGTTCATTTTGACATTAATGCGAGTGCAATCAAGGATTCGTTTCAGTAATTTTGGTGTACTACTTATCTGGGTTGGGAGGAGTTGGTTAAGATGAGTACGACGATGATTACAAGAGCTGTTGGTAGACTCTTCTCACTCAGGATGTGTTTGATATTGTGATGGCGAGGTAGTAATCAAGCCAGTCCAATCTTTAAATCCATCCATACCACAAGACAATCTCTGGAGGAACAAATCCATCCGTACCATAATTCAATCTCTAAAGGAATAAATACCACTCTATCAACTCCATCCAAATCAATCGTAGATGTGTGGCAAATACAAGTGTTGCTTGCAGTCAAATCACAACTCAAATCACACAACTCATTCATATATCATAATCATTCCCCCAAAGGAGACCATGCAAACTCAATCAAATCATAACCATAGCATCGTAAATTATTTCTAAGCTATTTACAAGAATGTAACACTGTGCCAGCAAGCAGGCTTGTATTGCGTTGTCTTAATTGTCCATATCGTTCTGTACAATCCATACACACCAAAAGAAGATAGGAAGGATAGAATGTGAACAATCGCACGATATTACAACCATAAGTCTGTAAATTCGACGCTCATGCAAACAACGCTATCCTTCAAATTCTCCAAGATATGTATATCCTGACGATCAAAAACATACAAGCAAGCAAAGTACTCGATCAAAATAGCAAAAAATGCATATAGAAAACAAAATCTAAAAGCAATGCACAAGAAAGTTTTTGGTTTGTTTGTCTTCATTGATATCAATCCCTTACATCAATCTCCAATCCTTAGCAGTCTGTCCCCTATTTTCATTCATAACGTTTTGCAAAAGAAGAACCATGTACAAGGAACAAAGAAACTTCCACCTTTACATCTCATCTCGTATCCAATCACTTACTTCGCTGTTAAGAAGCAGTTAATCAAATCAAGTTCATGGATCTAAATTCAGAGAATTTAGTATCCGGTGATCTTGGCACCAGTTGGCTTAGCCTTGCTGGTCAAGAAACCAGAAGATGCGCACTTGGACTTCTTGGTAGAAGTAACCTCAGTTCCGTTACCATAGACTGGGGCGGAAGAGATTGCCGAGGTGGTTGCTGCGATAGGAACAACAGTTGCGGTGCTTAAAACGACAGCAGCTTGGGTATTGGAGAGAGCACCAGTAGCCTCAGATCCAACGGTCTAGAGATATTTGTTAGAATGATGAATGTTGGGACGAGGGGATGAATAAAACTTACGACAGTGACGGTCTGAGCGGCAACGGTCACGGTAGAAGGCTCAGCACAAGCACAGGTCTCAGCACCAGATGATCCTGATCCAGATCCAGATCCAGATCCAGATGATCCAGATCCAGATGATCCAGATCCAGATCCAGATGATCCAGATCCAGAAGAACCAGAGCCTTCTCCGGAGGTAGTACCGGAAGAAGATCCAGCAGTAGCAGATGGGTAAACAGCAGATGCAGAGGAAACAGCTGAAACGGTGACATAATGAGTTGAAGTGGATGTACCGTAAAGGGTGGTGGTTTGGGAAGTGGTAGATTCACCCTCAGAAGCGGCCGGATTTCCAGCTCCAGATGAAGCAGAAACGGTCTCAGTTGGGACGACAGTGGCGTAGATGGTAGAGGCGGAAGTCTCAAAAATGGTGGTGGTGACAACTGTGGTAGATGAACCGGATCCGAGAGTGTAGGTCAAAGTATGGGTGCTGGCTGGACCAGTAACAGTTTGAACGGCGGAAACAACACCAGTTCCTTGAGGAACGGCCAAGGAAGTTGCTGATGCAGCTGGGACAGATGAGGTAGTGGTGGCACCGTAGAAAGAACCTGCACTGGCAGCACTTGCGATCTGAGATGAGAGAGATGCAAGAGCAGAGGTCAAGTGCATGCTAGCGATAGCATTGCTTGCAGATTCGGCCTCAGTGACTGGGCAGACTGTGGTTGCCAAGGTGATGGTATCAGTAACCAGAATGACGGCAGGGGTTGAAACACCCGAAGCTGCTGAGGTGGCACGAGCTGGGCAATTGGTAATGGAGGCAGCGCATGAGGTGATGGTTCGGACGGTGGTCGCGAGGACAGTCAAGGTGGTTTGACCGGTGGCAGAGGCAGAGATGGTACCGTTATTTACACGTTTTGGGTGGTAATGACCTTGAGAAGCGGCGGCAACTCCAGCCAAAAGGGCCAAGGAGATAGTGGTGAATTGCATCGTGATGAATATCGAAGGATAAATATATCTATATTCTTCGTAAATGATTTGTTCCTTCCTTTGCGATATATTCCAAAGCAATCAATGCTATCCAATTTCCTGAAGACCCAAAGAAGGATTGCTATGTACCCAATTATGATTTTTTGTTTTCAATTTTTAATATATTGGTCGTGATAGATCGTTGGCAAATGAGCGAAAGTCGATTTCGCAAAGAGTGTATACTTTCAAAGGTAAAGAATGACTGTAGAGTTGGAAAATAAGAGAAGAGAACTCTTTTGTGCAAAAGTGACTTGGTAATGAATGTGTAGTGATCAAGGAAGATCTTGTGTTGGAAAGGGGGGTGGAGGAATCTTTTAAAGAAAGATGAGAAGATGAGGGGGGGCTCGTTATAGGAGATAAAAGGAAATGGGCAAACGGGGGTGAGCACAGAAAAGAGTGGAACCCTGGAAAGTGGGATTATTATGAAATGCTTGACGAGCGAACATGGATAAGGGGGGGTTGTTCCATTACTTAGCCCAAAAGATATATGTCTATGGGCACCATGAAATTGATGGTTATTTGGTAGGCGAAAAACTCATTCCCTTTGCTTTCTACTGGCAGTGCAAGGCGGCGCGGTTCCATGGCTACCTGGGTGCATGCATGGGTCTATGCAGGTACAGAAAATCCAGGTCCTTTAGGATTTCACTGCAACTGACCCTTGAACGTAGATACCTAGGAAAAAGCTTGGAGGATCTCTCAATTGTGAGAGGCTATCTTATCTTTTTCATTGCCAGGGGTTGTTGAATCTGTGATACCATATTTTTGTGAATAGAACCAATGATGATACTACTTTAAGTGATTTTCCCCCGTTTTCCTTCGTCTCTTCCAATCAAATCTAAGATAGGGGTAAAAACACAGCGATTAACTATCAAGGAATCATTCAATACCCAAAGAATGCACGTTGGTTCTGTTACATAGGGTGATTAGATGATCTGGTTCATATTTGTTATTTATTATAATTTGCAGGCTTAATGGTAGGACAGAGCGGTCCAAACAAGCAAAGAGAAATTGGAATTGAAGGGAACTAATGTTCGTTTCATAGGAATCGGTTAGCTTGCTACATTTGGTAATATTGAAGGGATTTAGCTAAGAAATAGAGCCAACTAGTTAGGAACAGGCTGATTGAATTATTTCATCCAAAAGCTTCAAATACTATCTTCAAACTCTTACTTCTTCCTTTTCCGCATGACTTTTGAAGAACTTTAGGATAATATTATTCAGATAGAAAGAATCTTTCGTCTAATATATCTATTCAACTACGCCATTTGTTTTGAACCATGAAATAGAATCAGATGGAATGGTCTTATGAACACATAATTTGTGGCTAAATTCAAATTTATATATGCGCGCAATATATACCGCCAACGACAGAATCTCATCTCGTCAATCAGTAGAACCACGTATTCCCTGAGCCGATTGGCCAGATTGGACATGGTTATGTATGTTTGATGATGACTTTCAACAAATTCGGAAATTAGATATCTTCCTTTGGAAGTTTGGAAACGAGAAATTGGATTAATTGATTGGTTAAGAAATTCAAATATAAGGTTGCTCAGAATCAAATATAAGGTTGCTCAGAAAACATTCCACGATATACTTTTGATGAATCGTGAGACAAATGATAGCCAAGAGGGCCAAGCTTCAGTTGCGCGACCTTCAATTTTATCTGACCATTTGTATTATTCTCCATAAATATATCAAGTTTTGGTTCTGTTGAGGATAATTTTCCCCAGTTTGAGATTTTGAAGCATAATTCTTCATAAGCAAAATATATGGCCTAAAGATTTGATAGGTTGATACTACAGCTTGTCAATTGTCAAGCGATTTAAGCCCCTTCATCGGGAGCTCCCACTCCCACTACTGTTTCGAGCGGGCTAATCTTTACTCAGCCATCATCTTCACGACATCCGAAGCTTCAAAATGTATCAGTGATTTAGGGTATATCACAGTGTTTGAAATTGTTCGGTTTAGCATCATGAGGTTATAGGGAAAAACGTAAATCTAAAATCAAATCAGATCATCTTCTTGAAAAGCAAGAGGTAAAGGTTATGTATTTCTTAATCCGCCTTGATATTTTCTTTTCATCTTCAGCCCAAGTGATCATCAACTCAGACGCCGAAGTCAACTCCAAAATCCAATCTCATCCCCCCAACAAAGCACAGCTCATGGCGCATCACACATGAAACTGTGCCTACATAAAAATTAATCTTATGCTCACGATGATCTTCTCCTTTCCTGGATTTTCCCCTGCACAAAAATTATTTACCCCTGATACACTAACGCTTATCAATATCTTTATCGCAAGGATTTAGACCCCCAGCTACGCGCTTTTCGATTTAGTTGTAATTTTCATAATTAGGGTTAAGATTAACTCGAAAAGCTTAAAGCTTATAAGCTCGCTAAGCCTATATGTGTCTTAGCGAGCTTATGTGTAGACCTGAGTCCAATTCAATCCTGATTATAATGACCAGAACCTCTAACCTATATGATTGGTATCATTCATTCAGAACGTCATCCACAGTACTTACAACTCCTCCTTCTCTTCCGTATGAATCTAGCCTTTATACAGAGTAGTCCAGCCGTTATATGTAAGATTAGCACTGTAAGATTCTGATTAGCACCTATATTCTTACCAAAGACTCCCTATGCTTTATATTAATACTCTCTCTCTCGCAGCGTAGCGACCTTTCCGAGAATAAGCCAAAAATGGGTTACAAGTTTCATCTTGTCTTCCATTCATTTTAAACCTCTTGGACATTGGAATTGAGTCAATCGACGATAAATATCTCACGATTTATAGACTATTTACTGTAATACCATTTCTAGCAGATCAAGATTAATGGCTGTTTCTCAGAAACGGTTTCTAGTAACTAGGTAGTAACTAGTTGATACTTGAACTTTATTTTTCGATAGATCAAGTAGATAGTACTCCGTAAATCCTTTGATAAAGCCTATTTGGTAACACGGGATAGAAGGGCTAGGAAATGAAAAGCTAGAGCTAGAGATTAAAGATAGTTCATTATATGTAATTATCGCTATTACAATTGTGATTCGGTATAGCAAAGTGCTTAGCAGTATGTTTATTTCTAGCTTATTCACATATATTCACTATCATACCTTCATTCTTCCTTCCATATAGATTCCCCTTCATTCAGATTTTTCCTTATTCAATTGCAGGGAGCAACCCGGAGATATTGATGTTTATTTCATCTTGTTCATCTCGCTTCACTTGATAGCGCCTAGCTTTCATCGGATTTAAAACAAAATAAGTATTTTTTATTTTATTCTCGGAGAAATGTTTTTAATTCTTTTGTTGTTGCTTAAGTTTTCCCCAGATTTTGCGAAATCTAGAATCAGGCCTCCCAATTGCGGTTCTTGAAGACATAATCGAATCGGCCTGCTTTAACAGATGTAACTATTATCATAATCATAATCAGTTATGAGCAGTAAGAAACGGAAAGGGAAGATTTTTCATGGCTTTTTTTTTTAGCTATTTAAAGTCATAATTCTTTGCCTTAAATCTTCACATTTGGCATGCTTTAGTCCAATGGCTTCTCGTACCCTTTGAGTGCTCGCTGGTACGTCTCTTCAGCCTTGATCGGCTTGCCTTGATCTGAAAAAAGATTGCCTAGACTACACCAAGGCGCTAGTACGTTACGGCTCCCTCAAGCACATCTAACATAATGCTTCTTGGGCCGGGTGTAGAATTTCGTAGGCTTTATTTCTTGTTGAGCGGAATCCAGATTATCTGAAGAAGCAAAACGCATGATATTTGATCTTATTTCTTCATCATCGAATGTACGTTGCTGATTCATTTTCGCAAGATCTGCCCATCGCCGAGATCGTACGTGGATCCTTTGCTCCTAATACCTCTTTTAGTAATGCAAGCACTTCAATATCAAGCTGTTCGGCTTTTTCAGAACTTCGTGTTGAAGTTCGGCCCTAAAGCCCATGTTAAGAAGACGATTGGACCGAAGGATAGCACTTGTACAAGAGATGGCGCAGCTCCCATATCGCATGCCAGGCCATAGCTGAATGGAGATGAGATATTAGCATGCTGATCTAATTGTGCAGAGTAGTTGGGGAATGCTTACGCGTAGGCTTCATGATCGACTGTGTAATCAAGTCGACGATCATTGTCAGGTTTGAGATGATACATTTCGTTGACTTGAATAGGCTGTGGAAGGCAATTGAAGAGATTGGTGATCCAAAGTTGGTCCTAGAGCTCGGCGAGAGGCGGAATGGCGCCTACAAAGCATCTAGTTAGCCGCTACGTACAGTATCTGAGGAGTCTCACAAGTGTAAAATCGCTTACCGAAATTGGGCCTTGTGAAGCCAATGAAGCCTACATCCTCAACATTCGCCTTCCAAATTCTACGAATATCTGCATCAAAGATAGTTGGGTAACTTTCGTCAAGGAAATGGAAGACTTGAGTGTATCCAGTGGCGTAAATGACAATGTCAGGCTTGCATGAAACATGCTTCATAACTTGGTATTCTACACGGCCATTTTCTTGGAAATTTACGTGACGATCCGCATCTATATGATCTGGCCATGGTGCGACGTCTATGACTCGGCCTTGAGTGTCCTGTGGTGGCAAGGTTACCATATGAGCTCTTAGTCTTTCGATCAAAGATTTACGCTTTGGTCGATAGGGTGCCGAAATGTATGCTTGGGTTTTGTTTGATTTCATCGCAACAGCTGATTACACAAAAGTTAGCAGATGATTTGACTGCATCATGAGGAAATATTTGCCTCTTCGAGCGTGGTGACGGTCACTCTGAATTTCCCCAACGGATTGATCGATACCCGTTCCAGCACCACTCGTAAGCCAAGCATAGAACCATGTAAATTTGTCATAATATTCCCACGGCCACCGGGAATTTTCGAGGGATGGGTGTACGTATGCAGTGTCGAATAGACTGGCAAAGCCTGTATCGGCTGGTGGCGATACTCCGTTTCGCTCGATATCTTGAGCCCATTTCTTTACATTGCCATTATAGATAGGGTCAGGGAGTTTCTGTACATCTGTCAGCAATTTTAAAAATGTGGATTGTAATTTGAACTTTTGGCTCGTTCTTCCAACCGCCTCGATGGCACAGAGTCACTGATTTGGTGGGAGATGTTATAGCAAGAAGGCCAACATCCATAGCCGTCTCGCCAGCCCCAAGTATAAGAACGTTGTTGTTGGTACCAAACTGCGTCCGTTTCTTAAACATCGAAGAATGGAAACCCTTGGGAACATATTCAATGCCTCTGTTATGAGGAATATTCGGGATGACATTTAGCCC
This sequence comes from Myriosclerotinia curreyana, assembly GCA_002162495.1. Lineage (NCBI taxonomy): Eukaryota > Fungi > Ascomycota > Leotiomycetes > Helotiales > Sclerotiniaceae > Myriosclerotinia > Myriosclerotinia curreyana. The sequence goes on along the minus strand of NGKJ01000081.1, from coordinate 61,266 downwards.
CGAGCAGATCGCAATAGCATCACAATTCCATTTCTCTTCTCGTATCGAACCGATTTTGGAGAAGCGGACCTGATGTCCACCTTTCTCAAGCCGTCCGACACTGGATACCGTAGTGTTTAGCTTGATTCGAGGCCAAAAGTCAAATAATTTACAATAGCTCTCTAGGTATTCGCAATATGCATCGGTGCTAATGAAATCAGGACTATCATCGGAGATGCGGAAATCGGAAGTAGCCTGTAAAGAACCGGGACGATGCCAACTCGTGATTTGACATCAGCTGCTGTGGATTTTCTGTACAGGAGCATCGATTACGAAAATCGCCATTTTCATAGGTCCTATGTCGAAAAGTGCCGCCCACGGAAGCTTCATTTTCAAATAGCCATACTTCAACATGATTCACCCGGAAGTATTTGTGATCCTGAAGGAGGTGTTTGAGGGTGGTAAGACCTGCAGTACCTCCCCCAATAATCACGGCGCGCATCATGGAATGGTAGACAATAATCTGCTAACTGTAAACTATGGCTTGAAGAAAAGAGCTGGGGGCGCAGATGAAACGAATGTCTATAACAGAGAAAGGAATATGGGATTCTGATCAGACTTCTGGTACTGGTTTTTATGAAGATATATGCCATTAACTTGTCTTGAGAGAATGAAAATCTATATCTCCGAGCTGCCACACTAATTAGGAGCACTTTGACGTATCGTAAAAAGTATAGATTGACTGGTGGATACGTAAGAAGCAGTGGTGCGGCCCTCCTCCCTGGCTTCCCCCCTGGTATTGCGGTTGTCAGAATAAGGAAAAATTGCGTGAAGGCGTTCTCGAAGTAGGGCTAGGGCCCATCTTCTATCATGACTGTAAAGATAAGGACCAAGGGGGAGAACATGGTATTTCTTTCATTCTTGGACATTCACTCGGTCTCTTCAATATTTTTGACCCCTAACAAACTCCGCTTTTGCCAAGACCTGCATATCATATGCGCCTCATTCGTGGACCAAACCTGACAATACCAGTGATGAGCTCTGGCACCCTAGGTATGACACTCAATTATAAGAGGAATGTCCTGATGTAGTAACGGTGCATTTCAGCATCGGAGCTCCATCAGCATATGCAAATGAAACCAAGTTGCATGGCAAGAGAAAATGATATCAGGTCAAGATAGGCAGGTCATAATTTAGCATGATTTTCCCAATAGTGATAGTAGACGCGAGCCGATCAGTTGCATGTTTTCCGTCTTTTATACGAGATGATGGGGAAGGTCGCTGGCATTCTGTTGGATTCACAATAATGTCATATCTAGAGCCATGGAAAACGTCATGGCATTGCTGAAAACTGGGTTGAACTAAAGGAACATAATATCTTGATCGAGCTTGCCATTAGCTTCCAGCCTGCCTAGCTTGAAGGATGCTATATTCTAGCTCTGTGTCATATCTGTACACCTTGTAGATCTCAAGTCCTACCTCTCCCAGTAATTGCCGCCATTGTGATATTGTACGCTCCGCCGAACCGAGGAAAGCCATCATAGTGAAATCCAATTGCATTGAGAATAGTGATGCACCCGTATCTGGGATCACTATTTCATCCACCAGCAAGTATGACTTCGGAGACATTGCATCGCGAATATGTTGAAGAACTTGCTTGGCTTCCTTGTCCGGAAGATCGTGAAGACATTGGCGAATGTAATAAATATTAGCGCCTGTAGAAAATTAGAACGGGAGTCGAAGAACCAAAAGATTCTTTTGATTTGAAGAATACAAACCTTCTATTTGTTGCTTTTCATAGAAGTTCTGAACCATCATTTCGATGTTGTCATATTTCGGAGCCTCTGCCAATGTTCCCGGGAGATCTTGGTTGATTACACGACCAGAAAAGACATGTTCTATGGTCGCCTTGCGAAAAGCATCACACTGATAACCATGTCCACCACCGATGTCCACAAAGAGAGGCACGTTTTTATCTGCCTCCCGCAGCATTTCAGTGAGAGGGACCACCGATGTCCATGAGACCGGGCTTTTGAATGCAGTCAGAGAGGGATAGAAGTATTTGATGATATCCGGAACCTGTTGAATGTAGAGGAAAAATTGCTCCTTTGTATCAAAAGCTCGGTGGAAGGCGGTATCAAGAGGTTGATCTGGGTTCTTGTATCCGCTATCTTTGAGAAGGTCTGGTAGTTCTTGAAAAGCCTTGTTGAGTGTGTTGAAACCATACATGATATTTCCTTTGCCTGCAGGAGAGGCCAGCAGACGAGTAGAGTCATTGGCTGCAAAAGTTGATTGACCTACTTCTCGGATTGTATTTGTTGAAGCGAGATGCCTTAGGACACGATCTAATAACAGTTAATCTCAGTCTTCTAGAAAGTATCGTCTGCAAACCAATCAATATGGGATCTCCGCCACATGCTTTAGCTATGTCTTCCGTCGGCAATGGACCACCGCTTTCTGCAAGAATAGTGAAGAGATCGAGGTCAGCAGCGATTTTGGCAACTACATGCTCCGTATACATGTAGCCATGATATTGCATTACTTGTCTCGGGGTAGCGATTGAACGTGAAAGACTACGGAGCTGTTCACTAAGCCGGTAGCGAAGCGTTAGATCCGCCGTACTCGCAGCTTGCTCAAGTTGCGAAAGCAGAGATTCGATAATTGACATCTTGAATTGATGTATGATTTAGTTCTGGAGAAATTGAAAGGTAAACAGAAGTTTGATAAGTCCCTTTCTGCGTCCACTGCACATTCGAAAAAATTGTGCAGGAGGTTAAGATCCGATATTACTTATCGTACGTAAAGATTCTCGGCATGCAAGCCATCAAACAGTGCTTACAGCCATGATCTTGAGGCGTCCTATCAGAATGTGTGTGCTTATAAAGTGGCTTTGAGAAACCTGCAGAACGGCAAGCCGAATGGATTCACTGCATGTTCCAAAGCGGAACTATGTCGACCAACGAACCCAGAGGAATAGAACGTATGAATACGACTAGGAGTCTTACAAGTATCTTGGAGTTTGCGATATATCTCATCATCTCGATTTTCAATATTGACTTGTATCCTGATATCACATAACCATGGCAACGGTTTCGGATATTCTCCTGGAGCTAACCAAAACATTACAAGGTATTGATCTCAGCAAAAGCGATGAAAGTCGTCGGAAAGCTCTTCAGCTGGCTAAGAATCTGGTCGCGGACCTGCAAACTCCCGAAGAAATTGCTTTTGAAACATTTTTTTACCCGCTTACAGTGCGTGCTGCAGGGCTGCCATCCATCCGGGGCTCTTCGAGATAATCTCTAAGAGTACACCTCCTATAAGAGCTAGTGAGATTTCTATCCAAGCAGGTGGTCAGCATTTACTCATCGGTAGGTCCTTTGATCCTACAGTACACACCATCTTACTAACCTCAATCAAATTTAGTGCGCCTTCTTCGCGTCATCACTGAGCTCGGTCTAGTGTCAGTAGTTGGCATGGAAGTTTATCTTGCAGTACCTGCAACTCATGCTACTCTCCCCTCCCCTGAATAAAGGTTAAATTTTTTGCCCTACTCCCAGCCCAATTTTTAACCTTTATTTAGGGGGGGGGGAGGGGGAGAGTATGGGTTCTCGCATGATACGCGCCGCACATCAACACTTGTATGTCTTCTCCATCCCCTGTAATCTAAAAACTTGCCCTAAACGGGCTCTTCATCCTCTGGCCTGTTGCAATCTTACATGTTCTCCTTTCAATAACGAAATTAACACTTCCTGATTCCGCAGCTGGGACCAAGGTCTATCTTCCCTTCTTGTTCTCCCGGCCTATTTAGCTACTCATGGCTCACGCTGCCCTACGGATGCTGGTGATGTGATGGACTATTTCAGCAGGCATTTGCAACCCCCTTGGACGCATTTTCTTACTCGCAGGCTCAGCCGCTAACTCGCCACGCTTTTGATAACTTTAACTTTCTAATAATGACATGTATCCGCGGCGAAGAGCCGGCATGGCTTTCTTGGTTCCCTGTAAGCGAGCAAATTCTAGAAGAAGCACGTCACAGAAAAGAGGTCATGTTGGTGGATGGAGGTGGTGGGATGGGGCATGATGCTGTCGCATTCAAGCGCAGGATAGGTCTTGAATCTTCTGAGGGTGGCCGAGTTGTGCTGGAGGATTTACCGGCGGTGTTGAACGATGCTGGACAATTGGAAGAAGGGGTGGAGAAGGTGGAGCATGACTTCTTTACTCCACAGATCATAATCGGTGAGCTTATTTTCCTCCTTCCCGTTACACTACGTTAGTGGCCAATCATTCGTTTTCTTTGTTGATCTTAGGCGCATGTTTCTACTACTGTTTTAGGTGTTCTTAGTTTAGCTTAGTTTACAATCATGTAACACCAAGTTCAGTGGATATATGCTTAATGAAATCTTAAACTTAAAACAATAATCAATTGTTTTTACTATATACTTAAATCTACTTTTAAACTTTTTGTATTATATTTATTATTGATTTTTATATATTTCTATTAGGTTCTCTTTTTATAATGCTTTTTCCAACATGATATTGGGATGCACGTATCTCGCTCTGACTTTCTCACAGACTTTCTCACACTATAGCTACTAGTATGCCCACATACTACACGATTGGTCGGACAATGCATGCGCCAAAATTCTTCGCAAAGCAAAATCTGCTATGGAACCAGGGTTTTCTAAGATTTTTTTATACGAGTTGATCCTCCCTGATACTGGATGCTGGCTATTACAAGCCGGTTTTGACAGTCAGCTGATGGGAATGCATGCTGGGATGGAGAGAACAAGGGCACACTGGACAAGCTTGCTAGAGAAAGAAGGTTTCACCATCTTCAAGTTTTGGTTAGCGCCTGATGTTGAGTTGGAGGGCATTATAGAAATAGAACTACGATAGAGACTTGGGCAAACTCAAAAAAATACATCTTTCTGAATGATCATATGTGAACTCACACGTGTATTTGGTTCGAGCCCCACTTTACAGTAACTATGTATCAAAATCTTCATACTCAGCATCAAAAATATCATGGATTATATCGTTGGAAACATTCTTCATGTTCCCTGTGTTGGAAACATTTATGATAAGTTCGGTCCTCGATGACTTGTGCTTGCAGGTACTTTCTTGCATGTCTTCGGTTTGATGGTACGTCTCGATGTTCTAATTTCCTCGATCTGTAACTGACACTGATTCTCGTCTAGATAGCCTCGCTCAGCACGAAATATTATCAACTTGTGCTATCACAAGGCATCTGCTCCCCACTGGGAGCTTCGGCGGGTTTATATCCTGCAATGTCAACTATGGTTAGCTGGCTTCAAAGGAAGCGCGCGTTGGCTCTAGAAATCATGGTTTCTGGATCTAGCTTGGGAGGTGTTATATTCCCTATCTTAGTTCAGAGATTAATACCCAGAATTGGTTTCCCATGGACGATGCGAGTTTGCGCTTTTCTAATCCTGGTATTACTCGCCCTTGCTAATATGAGTGTGCGCTCTCGCGTTCCGCCTAAGCCGCGAGCCTTCTCATTTGCCACGGTTAGCATTGGTAACTTTTTTGGCTTCCTTGGCCTCTTCATCCCTTTCAACTATATTAAACTGTCTGCCATCAACATCGGAATTTCCACTAAGCTGTCCAGCTATATTATCTCAATACTAAACGTCGGCTCGACCTTTGGTCGTATCTTTCCCGGATGGGCAGCAGACAAGCTGGGCCGTAATCATGTGCACGGTTAGCTTTGTTGTCAATCTAGCTCTGTGGCTGCCAGGGAGAGGAAATACGCCAATCATAATTTTTGCTCTCCTCTACGGATTTGCTTCGGGCACATTCGTGTCGTTGGCTCCCGCCATTGTCGCTCAGATAACCAGCGATATGGGACAAATTAACACGAGAACGGGAAGCATGTTTGCACTTGCTAGTATTGCATCACTTATTGGCAATTCAATCGCTGGAGCACTTGCACCACTAGACCCGGAGAACGATCAGTACAGGTATCTGCCAATCTTCACGGCCGTGGCTATCGCTATTGGAACCGCTTTCTTGGTGTTCAGTAAAATTTTGACTAAGGAAAAATAGTGAAAGCGCTTTTAAAAGCAGTGAAAACGAGACCGGAGCAAAGATGAGGCCGCTTTCCTGTTGCATGTTTAATGCGGGTCAAATGAATAATAATGTCGATTTATTAGCCATCAAACCAAATATTAGCTTTTCTTTTGATCTTGTCTGGAGCAATATGATGATGATACCTTTCCAAAAAGGGAACGATGTTTCCATGCTCTCTATTGATAAATATGGTAGCTGAAAGAGCGCCTTCAGCATATATACACCATTATTAACCAGGAAGTTAATCCTTGAGCACCAGGCCGTGTCAAAGGTTAACCTTTTTAATTTCAGATGCAGACCAAAGAAAATTCATCCGCAAATATTGAGTCAACAATGACAGAAAGGTCACCGCCAACAATCGACGGAAGTTCGACTGATGGGTATGCGCTTGATGCAGCAGCGGTACAAGACCATGTATTGGTTAAGACAACGAAAGACGGTCGAAATATACTGCAAGTATATCATCGCATTTTCATTCTTTCCTAAATCTTTCTCAAGGTCGTGAAGTAAAGACGCATTCTTACAATAGTTTGATCTTAGATTGCCACAGCCAACAGATGATCCAGCAGACCCTTTCAACTGGAATGGGATGAAGAAGCACGCCGTCCTCTTCACAATCTCGGCCGTCGCATTTCTGCCAGACTATGGAAGTGCTATAGGCGCCGTTACTCTCATCCCCCAATCCATCCAATGGAATGTCACTAAAGATGGAATGCTCCGCTCACTGGTGGGGAATGTTTTCATGAAGGGTGCTGCTGGCCCCTTTATTGTTGCTTTCATGGCCTATTTTGGCCGGTTACCAGTCTTGTTTTGGTTTGTAGTCTTTTCTCTCTGGACCGCAGCTATGTGTGAAGGCTCAAAGACTTTGGACCAATTCATAGCTGCACGTATCTTAGGTGGCACATTTTCGACCGTCGCTCAGGCTGGAGGACTTACTTTCATCAATGACATGTTTTTCGTTCACGAACACGCCCGAAAGATCAACATCGGTGCCGGTTGAATGTATTAACATCCTCACCCTAGACATCTTTGTCATGATATAACCCCCAAAAATTCAACGTCACGACTTCCATTTCTTAACGAAAATGGGAGCTGTGCCCTCGCTCCCCCACCAACAGCTAACACCGTAACTCTCTCCGCTGTCCTATAAATTTTGCCACTCGGTCCTTGATACCTCAATGTCTTGAAAAGAAAATGTTTACATAGTCTCAAATCAGAACTCTTCAGTACCTCAAAGCTTACGTCTTTTCTCCCAGTCCAATACACTGGTCTCGAGGTTCCGTCCAAAAGTATGAATTTCGTGCGAGATGAAAGAGGGTGTTTGAGAGCATTACAGCGGCAGTATCGCGGTCGAGAAGAAATATATCTAGGATTCCGAAGACAAGTGGATCGCGGTCTGTTTGGCTATTTCGAGAAGAAGGATATACCTCTTCTCCCACCCTAGTGATTGTTTACCTTTGAATCATTAATTGCAGTAATTTCCAATCCTTTTTGCACATGAACATCCCCGCAAGCTTTCTTCCAGCTCTTATCATAATATGCAGGAACTTCTTCCATGGAGAAAGTTATCTTTTTCCTATCCCCGCAAGTGCTACACCGAAGGCTTGTAGAATGTCAGCCGAATTATTTGGATATCCTTATACTTGTTGCGGTATTCAGGAATGACACAGTTTCATTAATATTAGTATGAAGTAAGTACACCCCGAAGTAAGTACACCCAGGAATGAAATTGCGCGGGCGAGGGAGGCTACGGTGGCCAAAATCAACCGCCCATAGTGCAGATCACTGATTGAAAGCTTTCTTCCCAATAATTCGACGACATTAAATTGGACGTCCAAATATCGTTGCTCATTTCAGGATGTTCCCAGTGGATAATTAAGTATGTATTCAATTTAGATGTATGCAAGACCTCCTACATATAGTTCAAGTGCTTCCACCCTTCAGTTGTTCTTACATGTTCGCAAGCACACTATGGACCTGCTCAAACACTTCCCTAATCTGTGTCATCTGGATAGAAGACCAATGTCCTGACCTCAATACTCTCTCTCGCCTTTTCTCCCTCATGTTCCGGATTCACAAACGCACTATGTGGAACACGTCTCGCTCTTCCATCGTTCTTACTATCAAAGCACTTAATCAGAAGTACCTCTCCAGGCGTCTGCTTATACAAATAATTCCACTTGTGGCCCTGAGCATGTCGAACAGAGTAGGTTTCTCCTTCTCGATCGGAATAAATAAGCTTGATTGGAACCAGATCTTTATCATCAACTGAATTGGCATCTGCGACAGCGAGGGGATCTTTAAGAATTGTCTTGATTGGTCGCCAAACGTTGATGATTTGGAAACGACCTTTGAGAAGCTTCTCAGCTTCTTCCGGAAGATGGTGTGTTACGCGGCGGGGGCTGGCGTCATAGGATTGATCGATATGAACACGTTGAACTGGCCCGCGAAGGACAACGGGAGTGGGACTATTGTTGACTGTAACACTGGTATTAGGAGCTGGGGCTCGAGAGTCAAGAGACTGGCGACGGATTGTATGATCGAAGATAAAGACTTTAGATGCTCCGGTTCTACTTGTTTGTTAGAGCATTCGATGCGGGTTAGGGGGGCTATCGATTACAGACTCATTTTTCAAGAGTTCTTCTATTTCCTTGTAGTAATGACTCTTAATCTTCTCCTCATCCACAAATTCCTTCTCCTGGCTAACGTGGTTCAAGATTTGGAAACCGGTGGTATCCAGTGTATATTGATCTTCTGAACCGCGGATATCGTGGACGGTGACATGGACGGAATGCACAGGGCGATCGTATGAGCTAAGATTATTCACATAGTTGGGCGCTGGCGGGCTGCCATCTTCTGGGTCAAGGTAATAATTCAGGGTTCCTTGAACATCGTGGGGTGCTGCGGGGCTGGATTCGAGTTTGGTGATATGGTCAGCAGGAGCTTGTTCGGTGAGTGTGGTGGACATTGTAACTTTTTGTATTGATTTCTTTGTATCTTCAGTCAAGTATGTTTGATTCTGTGATCAGGATGCTATTGAGTTTGTTGATGTTCTACTATGGACCTAGGAACCGACAGTTTAAGTACTCTTTTACATCAACATTATGAACTGATATTTGAGTACCAACAGGACGAATATAATTAATAATTTAATATGATTTCAAAGCACGTTTAGTATTCAGATGTTCATTTGACGCCCCCTTTAACCCCGCACTATTGTGCTTGATTAACGAGAATGGCGCAATGTCATGGAATCTGTGGGGTGGGAATGAAGTTCAATGATCATCCGCCGTTACTGTAGCATCGGAAAAGGAGTCGGATGAATTTACTCTCCTATTCCTCAAATTCGACCGAGAATTTGATAAATTCCCCCAAAAATCTATTAACATTCAATAATTGGTTTCAAAGCTCACATTGAAGGCAGATAAGAGATTAGGCAAATTGATGTTAAGGGATCAAAAGTTCCGCCGCTTTCCGACCAATCACCACGTAGCATAACAGAGCACGCAATTATTGCATAGGAGCTGATCTCCACTGATGCTATTGTGTGGTTATGATACAACATACGTCTTATGTATTTCATATGGCATCATTAATATGGCTGGGTGTCGATGGTGATATGATGATGAAATGGAGGGGAGGATGAAACACGATAGCAGTTGAGTTGAGGGGGCATGCACATAGTTGTCGCTCCTTGTTGCAATCAATAATCATCTTGAAAGATTTTAAAGATGGCAGAGTTCGTCTTGAGGACATTTTAAATTCGGGCTTGAGTTTGACTGTCAACGTGTTTTTGTTTTGTTCTTCATCAAGGTATCTCTAATTTCTTCAGTCTATTATCGGATACTGCATTTTCTTTTCCGAGTTACCACATTCCAATGCGATAACGACTTCATCTTTAGGTTGTTTTTCCAATACAATGTAAACTCTTGCAACAAATTGGCACGACTTACGCTTCTAAACTAATACAGTACTAAACCATCAGCGCATGAAAACAATGCGACTGTAGATTCGTTGTTCAACCTCCCTCAAGATGTCACCAGCAACCAGTTCCGCCGACTCCTCAGCCCTTGAGTCCGAGCCACTTCTATCTTCCCGCTCAACTTCCACCAACTCACTATCCTCTCCGCCTTACAAGCCCTCCCGCCAAATAGAAGACGACACCATTCCGGAAACTAGCACTCTAGGCCGTAACCTTTCATGGTCCAGCGCCTATATCCTCGTCATTTCCCGAGTTATTGGTTCCGGTATCTTCGCAACCCCTGGACCTATCCTTAAAACTACAGGTAGCATCGGCCTTGCTCTACTTCTCTGGATTGCGGGTTCCCTGCTCGCTTGGCTTGGACTTCAAATATCTCTCGAATATGGATGCATGCTCCCTAGGTCTGGAGGTGAAAAGGTCTACCTGGAATTTACGTATCCACGACCACGCTTTCTAGCCAGTACCTTAGTAGCGGTACAAGCAGTGTTACTCGGCTTCACAGCAAGTAATTGCATTGTATTTGGCGAATATATACTCTTCGCCTTTGGAATTGAAGGTACAGAACTAGGTCAAAAGGCCATCGCATTAGGCCTTCTGACCTGCATCACCATCGTCCACGGATGTTTCCTCAAAACAGGAATATGGATTCAAAATTTCCTAGGATGGATCAAAGTAGCCCTTATATTATTCATGGCATCAACTGGAATATTCGTCGTAGTGTTTGGAGTGAAGTTTCCGGAAAGAGAAGCTCCTATTCCAAAATTACCAAGAGATAGGTTCTCATGGGATGGACTTTGGGAGGGCTCGAATTGGCATTGGGGAACTTTGACGACTGCTATTTTCAAGGTTTCGTATTCTTATGCGGGACTTGAAAATCTCAATAATGTTCTTAATGAAGTCAAGGATCCGGTGAGAACATTGAAAACTGTTGCGCCGGCTGCGTTATTTACTGCTTGTTCTTTATACTTACTAGCTAACTTCGCGTATTTGTCCGTGGTGCCGCTGGAGGAAGTGAAGGAGAGTGGGCAGCTTATTGCCGCGTTATTTTTTGAGATAGTTTTCGGAGATATTGGAGGACGTATTTTGTTGCCGTTGGCTGTGGCGATTAGTGCGGCGGGAAATGTTATGGTTGTTACTTTTACACTTGTAAGTTCCTCATCATATTTTGAGCAGTGCTATTTTTGGTCTTTACTGCGTCAAAATAAAATTGACCCCTCATCCAGGCTCGCGTAAACCAAGAGATTGCTCGTCAAGGTTTCCTCCCCTATTCACAATATCTTTCTTCCTCCGCTCCCTTCGGTGCACCTCTCGGTGGTTTAATAGTTCACTATATCCCCTCCCTCCTCGTAATAGCCATTCCACCCCGCGGCGACGTCTACAATTTTATCCTCGACGTTGAAGGTTATCCTGGCCAATTCGCAGCTCTCGCTATTTCTCTCGGCCTGATATATCTACGCTATACTCGTCCCGACCTCAAGAGACCTTTCAAAGCCTGGTTACCAGCTGTTTGGATTCGGATAGTGGTTTGTTTGGCATTAATAGCGGGGCCAATTTTCCCACCGAAGAATGGGAAAGCAGACGTTGGGTTTTGGTATGCGACATATGCGGTTGTGGGGGTGGGGATTATACTTTTTGGGGTGGGCTGGTGGGCTGTGGCATTTTGGGGACTGCCAAAGTGGGGTGGGTATAGAGTCGAGGAGGAGGTGGAAGTATTGGGGGATGGGACAAGTGTCACGAGATTGGTCAAGGTTAAGAATGAAGAGTGATTGGATAGAATGGCATAGGTATATATAGATAATTTGGGTTACAAGTTGGGTTGGAAATTGGGGTTGGGAAATAGATACGAAGGGGTACTATCTCGTAGAGTGAGCTTGCCTAATATTGCACTGTTATAGGTTTAGCTCTTGTTTCGGGCAAGGGCCCATTCCATGAAGTTTGACGACTGGTGTGTTGTCCAGGGAAATAACAGTGAATCAATATCTCAGCCGGTAAACTATAGGAAGAATTTTTTTTCTTGCCAGTGTCTGTATTTACAGCATTGGTAGGATTTATGGGGTTTATAGGTTATTAGAATGAAATGAAACACCCTTCCGACTTCAACTAAAGCTCGACCTATATGAAGAAACCAATTTCAAGTTGGCTCACATCTCACACTGAACAAACACGTAACGAAACTTCCATATGCAGGAAGCATCTCTTGTTGCAATTTGACTTATTAGTGTCGCATACTAGTTATAAGCATCTCGGCTTGCTCGACAACGAAAAAAGTAGCCTCAAAATAATGGGAACACCCGTCGTGTTCAGGTTGAAGCTTCACTGTGCGGATAGGACGGTTGATTAGTCAGCGACTTAACCTTCACTTTCGCGTTCCACCCCGGATATCTACAGTATCACCGTTTTTCATTCTTGTACTACACAACTCTCATCTATTCAGAACTTAACATAAGAGCACTTAGATATTACTACAATAGTAGGCAGCGGTCATAGAGGACCGCAAGTGCGGCTCAAGCCCAATCGCAAATTTTCCGAGGCGCGTTCTGAAAATTTTGTTTCTTACTTTACCTCATTCACAACGCTGTTCCAGGCTCCCAGGACCGGCACTTCAACATCGCTAGTTCTACTCTTGCGGTCAAAAGGTATACAACTCCGATTCGATAGTATATGCTATAGGGAAGTAAACTACTCATGCCGCCAGAAAATATGGAAATATATCGTCAATGTGTCAGGATAATGCCCTTGTATTGGATCACCTTATGACCTGTGATGTCCATTATATTTCAATAATTTCTGGCAGCATGAAGAGAGACTACACTCATTGATTAGTTCTCGAGTTGCTTACTTTTTGGCCGTACGAATCATCCTAGTGGTATGATGCCAATTCTTAACCCGAAGTCAACTGGATAACGGTAAGCTTAACATCTTCAGCCTCAAAGTAGAGGGAGGATAAGAGAAGAGAAACTACAGCACAAGGCAGCCCTTAGCCAATCGATGAATATGCGCTATGATTGAACATTTACAACTCGTATGTTTAAAGCTATTCGTGTTCAGCTGCCTAAACGCTTTACCTTCAACATAATCTGCCAAGTGGGCAACTATAGCTGGGCACTTTAAAGTTTTTTTGATTTATTGACGTTCAATTGATCTTAAACCAATTGTTCCTCCGAGGTTCTCGAACTAGCTACTGCCAAGAAACGCCTCGTGTACCATAGAAATCGTGGACTGACTTGGAGGAAGTTTTCTCCGCCAACAAGTTACACTGCACCAGAGAAGTGATTTCTCCAAAGTTGTCTGATTTCTTTGCTGGACTGTAGTGCGCAAGCATGGACTCAAGTCCTAACTGGAAAACACACTAGCTCTTAAAATAAGCGCATCATTGTCTCACTGTTGCGGATATTTAAGAATGCAGCTGTTTTCCCGATTCTAAGAAATGCAATTTTATTTGAGTTCCATTTCTTCATTTACAATACCTTTCCCAAGTTGTGTTATGTGAATCCATACTTTCAAACAGCTTGCGTTACCTATCTATATTCTCAATTTTCCATCTGCGGCAGCCCATTAGTCTTAATAGTACGGCCTGCAGTCCGAAAACAAGAGATCCTTAATTCTCGAATCCATTTGGAATATTCAATTAATTTGAAGTGTTAAAATTTACGACTATCACATTTATTCTGCTAGCCTGTGCTATTAGACTCCCTGCATCTTTCAACATGCTTCTGTCTACAACAAGAGTCTTATTTGCCATCCTGCCATTCAGCCTGGCTCAATCCACATGTACAACATCCAACGCAGTTTCTTGGGACGACCGCTTTATCCACCCAAGCGGCAATTTATCGGGCTGTGACAAAGCTTGTGGGGCTGACGCTAACTGCCTCCAACAATGCAACTCAGATCCATGTGTCGGATTTGAAGATGATCCCGCGGCTCTACGGGCATGCCGGGCCCAAGACCAATATGGTGGTATCGGTGCTAAGAAGAGGAATCTAAGATCGCGTGATACTTTCACTTGTTCGAGCAGTGAAACGTGTTATGAGGATAAGGGATTCTTGTTCTGTTTGGACCCAAGCACAGGTAATCTCTCCTGTAAAATCATACGAATCTTGAGCATGGCGGAATTGAGATCAAAGCTTGAAGCTGACTTGGACAATATTGTAGGCGAATATGTGAATAACGTTGGCGCCTCCGGAAATTTGAATACTGGCGAATTTACAGCACCAGACGGAACGAAAACAACAATTTCGGCTGCTGCTGCTGCGACATCAGTTAGCAGCATGTCGACTTCAAACACGAAATCCACTCATGTTGTCGGGACTACCCCTACCTCAAGCTCGTCAGGCACAAAGGCCACCGCTAGTACTACATCGGCCTCTGCTTACGCGAGCGCTGCTTCACAAACTGCGAATTCGGGTATTGGTAAATACAACGCTGGATCCGTTATAGGACTCTTTGGCTTAGTTGCGGTATTGATTTTTTGATTCAAATGGAATACTTTAATGCTGGAATAGTATGAATATATTATTACCATGTATCCGACTCTTTTCTGAGCATTATTACATGAAAGTGAAATTTCCCAAGGAAGGGCAACTTTGAGGTTGCATGACTGTATTTACCGTGAACGCTACCCATTGTTTTGCAATCTACATAGGTCTGTTATATTTAATGTGAGATGAGAAGTATCAAGGAAGTCATTCATTTTTAGGCGAGAGGCTCATATGGCTTGTGATAATACCGATGCCATTGAATTAGAGGACAAAAGTGGACCTCGATCCCAATGCTAAACCAAGAGGCCAAAATAGAATTTCGAGCAATTTATTCAGCGATAAAATCACTTTCCTTCTCAGACGCACAAATTCTTTAATGCATGGGTCTCTCTTCAGCAAGAACTCCTCGCTTTACATGGAAATGAGTTTCTATTACTTGCTTTATGATTACTTCACCGGTCTAGAAAAACGGCTAACCATTTTCCTCGACCTCCCTAAGATAGTATGTGAATTCGAATTTCTATCGGTATATCTAGAATCTGCCGGCATAACTTCCTTTTCACTTTTGCATCTTAACCTGGATGACTTTCGCCGCGCAAAGTTTCTAGGTCGTATACAAGCGATATCCGAGATAGGATAGGATTTCGAGGAGATTGCCAGTCTCTCGAGTTAAGATTGCACCTGAAAAGATGCGAATGTATGGACGAGGAGCAGATAAGTGGCGTTGAGAATTGAAAGGCAGAAATTTCAAGGTGAGAAAAGCAAGCATGATAAATGAAAGGGGAGATTTCAATTTTATATGCTGTATACCGATATTCCGGGAGCTTTATGTATACATAATACATGTATAAGTATTATTTATTGACAAAGGAAAAAAGAAGGTTAAACAATTAAAGAATTAGTAGATGTTTTGAAAGTCGAAAGTAATAAAAAGAAAATATATTTGTTCAATCGCTGGTTTGATATAAACAACTTGGTATTTACTTCTTGCAGAGTAACTCGTTAATCACTCTTAGGGATTTCTTTCGATATATCTAAAATCAAAATAGAAGTTAGATTTATACTACTTTTATTATTCTGATTTCGATATTACCACTTTCTTTCCCTATATTGACTTTAAGGCCTTCTGCTGTTTTACATTATTAAAAATCTACACCTATACCTCTAGGGAAAACATTATGCATTAGGAATGACATAGTTGTGACTCCACAAATCAGGACATTCTTTATTCCGCGCTGTACCTGAGTTAGCAACAGGAAGGATAGAGAAGAGTGGATCAAGCTTGTTGATTATTGGGCGTCTCGCGTTTGAAGACGGAATTCATTGAGTTCAATCGCCAATTATTCGTCAAAGTAAACATTGAGGCCTTCAAAAAAGTGTATTGTAGTGCAGATACCCGCGAGGATTTACACCAAGCGGATAATAAAGCCTGGGATTTCCAGTTTTCGCCTGATTTTCAATATAAAGAGAAGCATGCAACAAAGCAAACAACACTCACCGTTTTTTCTACTTTGCTTTTTAGGAGAATGAGTAATACGAGCTGCAACCTAAATTGGCGGGATCATGCGTTTTGGTCACCTTGGAGCTTTTGAGCCAACGCAGTGGACGAAGGAGTTGATTTTAATTTGTTATCCATTAGATGATCCCATGCAGTGAATAAAAATACCTGAAGCCTCTCCGGCAACAGGCATATCATAAGTTTTACCCTGTCTCTTCGCGCGTGGATCGCGGAGCTTTTACTCCCAGACTCTTAGTATTGCGGGATATATCTTGACTATCCTGCCCACCTTTTTTACATTCTTCCTTCCTCATAAGCCCCTCTCTCTACAAGTGCCACACACATACTTTTCATCAACCAGTTGCCAACCGAGTCTGTAAGTAATCCGTCCTTTTGACCTTTCATTTCAAAATCTCAGATATCTAATTTCCTTGTACCCTTTTGGTCCAATGGTATTTTTGGGGAAGGCTATTGCCGAAAGCAGATCACTGACTCCTTGATACTGTAGTCATTTCTTCAGCTACACGTCACAATATCCCGGAACTCTCTAATCATGTCTGGAACGCACATGACAAAGGAAGATGCAGCCCGCATCCAATCAAGTCAAGTAAGTTTCAAATATTCTAGCTTCTCATGCTTTCTGTATTCACTCACTGTCTTATACCGGCAATAAGGACGTAAACTTACCCATTTTCTGTAACAGGCAACTGGCGGAAAGAACATGTCTTCTTCCGGATTTGCTGCCCGCGCACAAGCTGCCGGCGATCGCAACTCGAACAATTTCGGTGGTACCGCAGCGACCCAAGGAACTGGCTCTGCTGGATCCGGAAATGCCGCTGGTGAAAATGGAGAACAAGCTGGCTCGAAGACGAAGTAAAGTCCAATGAGGTTGAGAATCAGGCTCAATTCTTGTTCAGATAGCGAGTGGAAAGCTTGGTTCACAGTCATATTGTTCGTTCATACGGAGTGGGATGCGTTAGGATAAATGCTAGGAGAAATGATGAGGAGATACTGGTGGCTTGGATAGGTGGTTCACAGCTCTTGGATTTGAAATCCTAGTCGTTCTTTTGGAGGAAGAAATACCACATTGTCATTGCTATAATGCTTACCCCTTTGATTTTTTGAGCGTGATTAAATGTTTCAAATGTCACTTTTTCAGAAAATTCCACCAGATTTAGCCTCAATCGAGTCGTTTATCTCCACTGCTCTCCTTATGTTTCGAGGTAAGACCTACAGGCAGGCTATACAAACATTACTATCTTTTCAAATCTATAAGAACTCATATATCCCTCCTTACCTTAACCTGCACATAAAATCCCGAAGGGTTTATATAAACATCCACGTCTTCAATCTTACATCTTCAAATATTTCAGAGATGGCCAAATTCAAAAGATTCATGGTGAACGTAAGAGAAAGTCATTTTCTCCCTCCGAAGAAACGCACTTAGCAATATATTCAACCCACAAGAACCATCAAGTTACACGTCGGGGATTCAACTACACTATGAACTCGCCTGATCACTCATTTGATTGAATTGAATGACAATGCTGAACTCAAATATGACATTAAGAAGAAGACTTTTTTGAATGTCAGGATGGTTATTAAATTGTTAAAATACCAACTGCCGGAATCTCCAAAGTCAGTCAGACCCAGCGGCCCCGCCACTCGGCAATCTTTATCCTCCCAAATTTTGAATATACTCCGCGTACCCCGCTCGCTTAATAATTGAGCCCTACCCCTTTTTCCTCCCCTCTAGCCTGATCTCCTGTTAAAATAGTATATGACTTTCAATCAACAAGTCCTCAAATTAGCATAGAATAGGAGAAAAAAAAATTGAATCTCATTTACTTTTCCTAGTTAATTGCACCTGCTACTATAAGATCCCGTTCATTCTGATATTTCATGTAATATAACCAATGCACGCGACCACCCCTTATTTGATAAAGTCGGTCTATTGTTCCAACCAATAATAATTAGGACTTTTCAAGGATAAAATATTCTTATATACCCCCATAACTCATCACACTTTCCCTATTCTACTATCCAGCAAAACTGAATGATTTCATATGCACTATGATTCTTGCGCATGAAACGAGGGAATATATCTACTCACTGATATAGCCCCAGCAGTCGAAATCTCACCCCCCTCATCCATCCGCTCAAATCATAATATTGTAACATATTAACTCACATATCCACCCACCCGCTAATCCATGAATAAACTAAAACGAAAGAAATTGAAAGAACCGAAAGCATCAGTCATTGGAAAGTTGAATGTTCATGTATGATATAGTAGATTTAAACGTTAGCCTCGGAAAGGGGCGGGAGAAGTAAGGAGCAAAAGGAAACCTGAGGGAGAAATGACTAGAAGGATATAATGATACTCAATCCAACAATGAAAACGAGGATCATCCTAAAACAAATTACTCGAATAATAATAGGCAAGAATATCGAAATACGGAGTAATGTAATCCGGATCAAGCAACAATGACAGATATAAAACCTTGAAGTTTCTGATTTCCACCCAATGATTGAATACCACCCCCTCCCTTCTAAATTGTTACCCCATAAACCACAACTCCGATTTCACCACTGAGTGCAACACAGTCCACAGAAGTTGCAAATCCTGCGTGACAAATGCCCGGCGGCTAAATATAGAACCTAGTCCTTCTAAATCCCTAGATATTTAAGGAGCGGGATCTGAGAGCATGCATAGACGATGAATATGCGCGGTGTGAGCACTCCGCACTTGAGTACCCACCCATTCTATACCCCCTAAGCCTCTCCCAAACGATACATTAACCCCACCTCCATATACCTGAAATCCCCAGATATACAGTTCTACGTTGTAAGTCATTGAGTTCAATTGGGCATATCAACAAGGGAAAGTGAGACTGGTGGATGAACGAGATTTCGTAGAGATGCCAACGAATTGAATCGCAAACCAGATGATGACTGTTGTCATCTCAAATGTCAATTTTTCAGATGGCAATGCATATTCGTGTAAAAATAAACGAGAACGAAATTAGATATCAAATAAAATAATTATGTCTCCTTGAATTCCATCTTCTTCCTCGCCACCCACTGATATCGATATCCTCACTTCCATGAACCCGTTCATCCAAATTGGCCTGTTATTTTTACCTCGAGAACAAATTATGATCAGGGAATTCCGAGAACTCTCGACTATTATCTACCCCCCCTTTCCCCATCTATCTTCCCTAGGAAACCCTAGAAGTGAATACATACTTAGTGTCGGTCATGTTGCTCTGATAATTATGTAATTTCCTTGCACCTGTTCAATCATATGAATACCCTGAATGTATGCGAGAAGCGAGTAGATGATATTCACCACTCTCCGTAGACGACATCCCCGCTACCTCTAATCACCCTCTCATCAGCTCCCCAAGTTATCATAAAACCAGTCTGTCGATGCACCTTCTATTCTTCGAACAACCTTCTTTCATTCAAGGCAATTTCACTCAAGTAGTTTGGTTGTAGGAATGAAGTTCGGGATTAAGGAAGTCAAGAATACTATTATAGATGGCCTAGATGATGAAAGGAGAAGTATTGGTTCGGCAGACTTGGTAGGGAGAAGGATTGGATTAGATTAATGTAAAGTGAACGACAGTAAAACGAGACATTAAGCAAAAATGAATACAAATCAACTTCTATCCGATCCAATCCCCTCTTCCCCTCACCATTTCCCCTCCCTGCGCATGTCTCCATTGTCACGAATACCGGCCGTATGCTCAAATAACAGAAAAGACCAAACCTAGACCACCGCAGCCAAGAAAGACAGTCCGCAATGACAAGAAAACCCATCGAAATGTTTATTTCTTATATACACCTTGATCGCTTCGCCTTCCACCTAATCAGGGGGCCAAGGAGAGGGGTCATGAATGTTTTGCAGAAATTAGTAGATGTACATAGTTACTTAAATACACCAGCACCTGGCGACTTTTATTCCTAGCCAAACCGATATTTCACCCCTCTTCTATTACCCTCCCATAACTTTGTCAATCTCCTCACCCTTCATAAACCAATATATACACCCCACCCCACCTCATCCCCATCCCCTCCCTTATACACCGCGCCCGATTTGATATAGCACCCAGTTCTATCCACCTGTATTCACCGAACAACAAACATACAATTCGCATCTCGAATTTACATTACGAATTCACATCACGCAACATCATGCAACTCATGCGACTAATAACGCGACCGATATAAATGACGCGGACGACGTAAGCCCATATATATCTGAGAGGCCTGACCTCACATAAAGGGTGTGAATAATGATGATGATGATGACGATAATGATGATGGGTCAAATGGTATGTGAAAGTAAGGTATGATGAATGTATTCACTAATTTTTTATTTGGTTTGAGGAATAGATAGATGTTCCGAACCACGTTTTTACCTTGTTGGGGCATTACCAGCCCGGGCAGTTATGCTCAACCTCAAATCACAGCGAATCTCGCCACATCTCATGGTAATCACATCATATGAAATTTTTTTCAAGAGGCACACAGTATAGTTCCCGGTTGAAAAGGGTATATTTTATCTGTCTTTTAAATACGTACCACCACCAATAACCACTCTTGTCGTCCTCCTTACCATCAAGATAGTAAGTTGGTTTAACGTTACAAGAGATTCCCATATCCCATCCCCTTTTTTTCGATCCCATCATATTTCATATTTCATCGTGCGCCACGCATCAAAATGTCCGGTTGATGGATCATCTGTTGCCCATCCTGGGACCGCCATGTGCTGTTGAAAACTCCCAAGCAACGCTCACAATAATAAATCGCTTTTGTCTTAATATGCCCCAACCAAGAAACGCCGATGTTGAAGTCGTTCCCATTGGTTAAAGAACCAAGACATTATAGTAAAAAAAGAAAAAAGCTCATGAAATCATCTTCAAATCACATCCCCCATTAAAAAATGGATATGAAGTGAAATTTATGCCTTGTTGGCATACTTTTGACGGTAAAACTTAGCAGCGTTGACCATGTTGGTCAAAGCAGCCTTAGTTTCAGCCCATTGACGAGTCTTAAGACCACAATCAGGATCAATCCAAAGTTGCTCTGGCTTGAGGAATTGCAACATCTCCTCAATTCTGTCCTTGATCTCTTGCTCGGATGGGACACGAGGAGAGTGAATGTCGTAAACACCTGGACCAATGTGACGTGGGTAAGCCTCATCAACAAAGACCTTGAGGAGCTTAGCATCAGACTTGCTGTTCTCAATGGAGAGAACATCAGCGTCAAGAGCAGCGATGGCGTGGAAGAAATCCTGGAACTCAGAGTAACAGAAGTGAGAGTGAATTTGAGTTGAATCTTGGACACCAGAGACGGAAAGTCTGAAAGACTTAACAGCCCAGTCGAGGTAAGCCTCACGCTCCTTACCGGAACGAAGAGGAAGACCCTCACGGAGAGCTGGCTCATCGACTTGAATGACATAAACACCAGCAGCCTCGAGATCAACAACCTCATCACGGAGAGCCAAAGCAAGTTGCTCGGCTTGGACCGATTGATGAACATCATCACGAGGGAAAGACCATCTCAGACAGGTGATTGGTCCAGTCAACATACCCTTCATTGGCTTCTTGGAGATGGAGACAGCGTATTTGGACTCCTTAACAGTCATTGGTGCTGGACGAGAGATATCACCAACGATGATAGGAGGACGAACACATCGAGAACCATATGATTGAACCCAAGCGTGAGTGGTGAAGGCATAACCATCGAGACGTTCACCGAAGTATTGAACCATGTCGTTACGTTCTGGCTCACCGTGAACGTAGACATCAAGGTCAAGTTCTTCTTGGATCTTGACAACATCTTGAATCTCCTTCTCAATGAACTTCTCGTACTCCTCAGCAGTGATTTCACCCTTGGTGAACTTGTTACGTTGGATACGGATCTCCTTGGTTTGTGGGAAAGAACCAATGGTAGTGGTTGGGAAAAGAGGAAGACCCAATGCCTTTTGTTGTTGGGAGATACGTTCTGGGAATTGGGAGATTCTGTTGTAATCCTTCTCGACAATCTTAGATTGACGTTCCTTGACCTTAGGGTCATTGGTTCTCTTGGAGGAAGCACGAGCTTGAACAGACTTGGCGTTAGCCTCGAGCTCAGCACGGACAGAAGCTGGTCCCTCAGTGACAGCCTTGGCAATAATGGCAACTTCAATAACCTTCTCGGAAGCGAAAGAGAACCAATCGGCAATTTCTGGATCAAGCTTCTTCTCGCTCGCAAGAGTGTGTGGGGTGTGGAGGAGGGAAGAGGAAGTGGCAACGATGACACGGTCCTTTCCGAGCTTTTGAATAGCAGACTCAACAGTCTCAATAGCACGCTTGAGGTTAGTCTTCCAGATGTTACGTCCATCAACAACACCAGCGGACAAGATGGTCTTTGGTCCTAAAGCGGAGATGACAGTCTCCAATTGTTCTGGATTGCGGACCAAGTCAACGTGAACAGCATAGATGTCAGTTGGAAGAGCATCAATGTTGTGAACGATATCACCAAAGTAGGTAGCGAAGACGATCTTTGGGATTTCATCACCTAAGCTGACAAGCTTCTCGTATGTTGGCTTGAAAGCAGCCTTGGTCTTAGATGGGAGATCGAAGACGAGGGTTGGCTCATCAATTTGAACAGTCTCGGCACCAGCAGCCTTGAGTTGCTTAAGGAGCTCAATGTAAACTGGCAAAAGCTTCTCCAAAAGATCAATTGGGTCAACTGATTGTCCACGGTCTGGCTTTCCGAGGTGGAGGAAAGAAACTGGACCAACCAAGACTGGTCGGGTAGTGATACCAGCCTCCTTGGCCTCCTTAAACTCACGAACAGCCTTTGGGTCGGAGGTGAGCTTGAAGGTTTGGTTGTCTTGAAGAGTTGGCTTGACATAATGGTAGTTTGAGTCGAACCATTTTACCATCTCCAAGGATGAAACATCGACACCATCACGTTGGTGACCACGTCCCATAGCAAAGTATTGATCGATTTGGTCGAGACCATGTTGGGTATATCTCTCTGGTGTAGCCTGTAAAGAGAATGGTCAGCGGGATTACATTAAATCTGCGGAAGGAGTTAAATGCTTACACCAAAGTCTTGGATGTGAGTGAGGACTTGATCGTACAAGGCGAAATCATTGGATGGAATGATATCGACACCTGCCTTCTTTTGGATGTTCCAGTGCTCAAGACGAAGTCTCTTTGCCTCAGCGAGGAGATCAGCTTGAGAGATCTTTTGACCCCAATATGCCTCTGTTGATATTGTAAGTATACAGTGTGGGGTAGCATTGAAAGGCAAAAAATCTTACCAGTAGCTTTCTTAAGCTCTCTGAGAGCTCCCATACGTGGGAAACCAAGAACGGATCTGTAGCAGATGATTAATTGACTGTGATATGCATGGCAGAAAACAATACTTACGATTGAACCATATTTGCGATATTGAAATGTGATGAAGGAAGTTCAAAAAGATTCTTGATATGAAAGTACTAGGTATTTAAACCAACAACTTATTGCGTGCTAGAGATGAAAGTTCTAGACAGCGAAGTCGGAGATGGTGATGATCTCTTCTATTCGGTTCTATAGAGAAGAGAAGGAGTTATTGAAGTTATCTTGCAAATTGATTTGTATGAAGAATAGAGGGAAGAAGTTGTTGAGGATGAGAAGCGGTGTGTTGTCGAAGAGAAGGATTTTCGTTGTCTTTAAAGGTAAAAAAGACAATGGCCTAGAGAGAAAGTCTTGAGAACCCCACCACGCCCGCATAGGACTAGCGCTGAGAATGGATTCTTACCTACAGATAAGGTCACCAGCACGTGATTTGCAGAGATTTTACAATTGGTTCAGTTGTATAGGAAGTCCAAGTCCATCTCAGTAGTTGAGATACTCATACGGTACCGGTATGTTATTGGCAATTCTTCTCTTTGAAAGTTGCCTCCAGAAGAGCTCAAGTCAATCAAAGTAACAATTAGCAAATCCATCGAGTTGAGGCTCTACAAAGCGATAGAACAATAACATCATCTCCCCATTGTTCGTTTCCCTTCATTCTGTACCGGTGTTGTACTCAGAACATCATTTGATAGGTAGAAGAAGTGTTAAATGTACAGCATTACAAACATACATCAAGTGTCAGTATGTTCGAAACCCTCTATACAAACCTATAAACCTACCTACCTAGTACCTACTCACCTACTCAACCACTACCACCATACTGAGTGAGGTATATCCATCAGATTTCCTCATCCTCACTCACCCCACTTCCACTTTCATTTCATCCAGCCTCTTTTCCAACCCACCATTTGTAGTAATCTTACTAGTATGCATCGGGTATATCAAGTAGAATAAAGTGGACTCACTAGCCAAAGTAGGGGTGTGTAGCTTAGTGCTAGCCAATCAAGTTCGACTTTCAGTCATTTTTCTCTATCCAATAATA
The DNA here is from genome assembly GCA_002162495.1 of Myriosclerotinia curreyana. Classification (NCBI taxonomy): domain Eukaryota; kingdom Fungi; phylum Ascomycota; class Leotiomycetes; order Helotiales; family Sclerotiniaceae; genus Myriosclerotinia; species Myriosclerotinia curreyana. Next base: position 36,797 of record NGKJ01000081.1, on the reverse strand, counting down.
CATACAGATTCCTGCCCCCCCCCCCACCCCCACCACAACCTTTACCTCTCCCCTATCCCCTAAACAAATGGTAGACGAATTACATCCATCAACATAACATAACATAACATAACATACCATAACATAACCCTAAACAATGTAATAATAATATTACAGTTCATATTTCTCAATATAGAACATATTTATGATTTAAGATTGATATTAGCCCTAGCTCTCAAGATCAAAACCATAATATATATATTCAAGGCCTGGTATCAGAACCATCTACTACCGGTAGGTATTTTACCTTCTAACTAACCTCCTCTCCTTTCCCTTTCCTTCCCCCCTATAAATCCAAAACCCTTCCTCCCATTCCAACAAGACAAAGTATACTCGATACCATCTCCGACTTGTTCGTTTAAGCAGTTTGGTTTGCCTCTACTCTATACCATAAAACTACATATGTTTTCGTATTGTACAAGGTCTATCCCATCCATCCCCTCAACCATTTAAAATCGCTTGTCCATGTAATTATTACGACACTAATGTTAAATTAATTGACAGATTGATAAGTAACACATCAAACAAAATCACACCCTCATCACATCACAAAGAATTCGCACAAGATTCAATATATTTGTCATAATCTTCATTAATCTTCCTCGTTCCTAGGCTTGCCTTGGCATTTCTGCCTGGTATTGGTATCTAGCTATTTTCCATCCGTCCATTCATCCCCAACCCAACCCATCCCATCAACCTCGTCTAATCATATCCATATATCTCATCTAAAAGCCCACCCCGCACACTCAAGCAAATCAATATAAACTCTCCTTCATCCATTCGATACATCTCACCAGCCAGAATACCAATACCAACGTATAAACCAAGTAGAGCCCGAGCGCGAGCCCATTCATCCCTATACCAATTGCTTTTGTGTAAAGCCAACCAGGACCGGGGCCAAATCCCCTATCGATACCTTTAATGCATCCAGTGTGTTTGTTCCCATACCAAAATGCATGTTTCCTATTTTCCTCAACTCCATCCGCCATCTTCCCCAGCCATACCAAATGGACCATAGTAACCTTCACTGTAAGACCATCTTGCTTACAGGTATAAAACCCAATACAAGATAGAAAAAAAAAGGGAAAAGAGTTAAAAAGATATGATGTACAATTATTTATCGACCAGTATACAATTATGAGTATAAAAAGCTTTTGTCCTTCCCTAGGCCGAATCTTGATACCCAAATGTGATGGTATTCAAGTATGTAAAAGTGTGGTGTAAAACAATTAGAATAGCAATCATCACTTCGATGAGCTTGCTCTCGAGAACGCCGTGTAAAACTCCAATGATAAAAGATCATTCGCTAAAACGCTATTCAAAGTGGGGGTATCAAATCAACTGAATATCATGATGATGTGTGTATAATGTGTTCCGAAGCTGGAGTAAGTGTGATTGAGGAAAGGCGAAAATCATCGTAGAGGTGGTTATGTGGGTGTTTGTGTTTTATCCTTTGATGAATGAGTCCATCCAAAGAGATCAAATTTATCCTTTCCATTTGAAGAACTGAAAGACACTGCCGAGTCCACAGGACTAGGTCGTACATGTAAAACATCGCGTGGCTCCAAAAGCAAAGACTTTCGATAGTATTGCTGAACGTTCTCGCTGTCGGAGGCAGATTTTACACGAACGATCTGGGCCTGAAGCCACTCTTGAAGTTCTGGAACTTCTGCCAGGCGATAAGGGATTTGGAAGCGTTGTAGCTCGCCGATGATCTTGGCTGTTCGAGTATGTTTGTCAAAGTTGATCACGGATGTACCATCAGCCAATTGTTTTGTGGATGGATTACCAGCATCCACAAACGTCAAATCTGTGAGGTAGGTACCAACAAATGGAAGGCATGGAGGGACGTGGTCATTAAGTCTGCGACGAAGGACTGCATAATTCTTCTCTGGCTCGACAATAGCTTGTAGACCCTTTAGCATATCCTGTCGTCTTTGGGAAACCAAGTCCCAAGTCTTCTTCAATCTAACGATAGTAGATGAATTGAGCGAGCAGATAATAGCCATCAACGAGTCATAGTTGTTGAGCTTGAGGCATTCGTGCGCAATCTTGACCCAGTGCTTAATGATAGTTGCTCTTTTCTTGGCATCATCATATTGTAAGATTGTGTCCGCAACAAGATTGGAGAGATCTGTTGATAATGTGGACATAGCTCTAACGTTTACATAGGTAGAGCCACTCTTTCTGGCCTTAGTCCAGGCGGCTCCAAGAAGCTCATCCGGCATAATGGAGCAGAAAATATTCATCTCCTTAATGGTCAATTGACGGGCCAATTCAATTGGGTCGAATTCGAGAATAGATGGATTGCTTCCACCCATTTTCCAATTTCTCAGAACTGCCGCCTGGCTTTTGGTTACGACAACGGGAGGGACTGGTACCTCTGCTGGTACATATTGGCCAAACGATGTGCTAGTCTTTCCAATTGAAGATACTAGCCTTGGCACTAAAGGTCCATCTGTAGAAGACACCTTCTGAGCCAGCTCAGAAAGTCGTTTGCCAGCGGCAGGAAGGGCAGCCTTTAGTTTATCATTCGCAAATGGTTCGATGATAGACAGTGCAGCGTAGTCGGTGACATTCCTCCAGTGAGATTCTAGCCATCCCTTGAATACATTGTAGACTCTTAATCTTACGGGTCCTGCGATGTGTGGGCTCTCACCAACGTATTCGAAACGATCAACCAAGGCTTTGGCAAGCTCAACGGGAGACACAAATAATCTGAATGTAAGATAGAAAGTCGAAACAAACATTGAATCGGGAGTTGAATCGTGTGTAGTAAGTCGTTCAACCAATGCTGCTAGTGAACCGCCAGTAATTTGACCCTCTTTATTATGTAGTAACTCGTGCGCGAAAGTTTTCTCAAGCATTTTCGATTCGAGGTCATATGGATCTTCGGCGAAAGTCGAGTGGCTTTCGCTCATGCTGATGCTCGATAAAGATGGCTGATTTCTTGGTTTGTGGGATGTCAAGTCTGGCGTAGTGGCTCGAGTAGACGTTTGCGAAATCATGCTCATCTCTGAGTCGCGCATATAACTGCTGCTAGTCCCAGTACTAGACACCGCGATGCTGCCTGATCTGAATGATTGAAATTCTCCATCGCTCGTTGAAGCACGATCCGAAGGACTATAATCCTCTTGGCTCATTAGAGGAGCACCCATTCTAGGTAGTGGGGGTAGAATGGAGGTATTCGAGAGTCGATTCGACACTCGGTTAATTTCTGTCGCTGGTGGGGAACTGAGGGGTACTTCTGGTAATGGCTTCTCGTAAACATTTGGAATGACCAGTGGTGGTGGTGGAGGACGCGATGAAGGTTGTTCAGGCACGGCATCAATAATTTCATAGTCCCGTGTCGTTTGATCAGGTACGACACCTATCGAGGCAATATTAATTCCAAGGCCTTCACCTTGTTCGAACTCGAAGTCACCGATTCGCTCAATCACAAACTTGGTCTTTGCTACTACTTCCCCGGCAGCTTTGACACATCCTGTAGCCGCCATTAGTAACCCCCCATTTAGTTGAGCCATCACAACATCATCTTCATCAACACCTGATGAGCTAACTATATCCCGAGCCGCCAGCGCTAGTTTGCTGATCTTGTCGTACATTGAATTCCGAGCGTTGCTCAACGAATCGGCACTTTGACAATCGTGTGCACATACTGCTTCAACAACAATTAACAACCCTTGACCAGCGGTTACTGACTGCCTAACTGTTGCGAGTAACTCCTGCGAAGACTGGCTTTGTAAATGAAGCCGTCCGATAAATGATCCTAGATATGAGAGAAAGGTATCATGACTGGAGTTTAATCTCTCGGAAACAAGATTTTGACGTTGCTCAGCGGGTACGGGGGCTATAAGTGAAACACGGTGAGATACGGAAGCCCTCTTAGCCTGTGCTGAAGGAATGGATAATGGACGCGATGTTACAATTGGTTGCGCAGTCGACATCCGTTTGTATGACTGTCGTTTGCTCTGCTCTTCCGATCGCAGGGAATTAGAAGCGCCACTTGCCGAGCTTCGGATGGAGCTTCTGTGGGATGCCGTGTCATATGCAGGGTCTGTATGCGGTGTCCCGCTAAATGACGTCGAGTCCGCTGGTGGAGTGGGTGGAACATATGATTCCTCAGCAACGGTTGCCATGACTTGATAATGGAGGGGCTGTCGTAATTTGGCATCCTCATCCAAGTTGTCCAAGAATTTTATACCCCTCACAACAATTTTGAAAGCCTTCAAAATCATCTCGTCGATAATATCGTTCACAATTTCGACGTCGGTTCCCTCTGGGGAAGAAATGGCAAAGTCCTGTAATTGTTTGGCCGTCTTGACCAATGCTGACAAGTCCGACAAAAGTGCCTTCCTGTTCCTTCGAAGATTATCGTTGCTTTGTACAATCGGTGATTCACGGGTGAGGCAATTCGATTTTTCCTATTTCCATTTTAGTAATCTTTATAACTCAAAACCGCCAGAAAATACCCACCAATAAATATCTGACACCGGCAATAATTCCTCGCATGAACTGCTGGTTTCCAAATATCTCGCTATCTGTAGTTAAACCACTCCGTAAAAGATCCCAAAAGTTTAGTAATGCCTTCAATAAGTTCCTCATCGCATCTGGCTCATAGGCTTCGCAATAGTTAGTGGGCAACCAACCACGCGCGCCGGAAATAAGTAGTGTGCCATCTGCCCAGCCATTGGTATGTATTGAATGGACTAAAACCACATCCCCTTCGTTTAATGGAAGCGTGACCGTAGAGTCTGAGATAGCATATGTTGGATGGAAAGGGTAAAAAGCCCTTAAGAAGCTGTGAAATACAGGCAGAGGAGGTTCCATTTGATTTAAATCCTCTTGAGAACCATTGGGAGTGTTGGGAGGTGTAATTTGTGATTGACTTCCGGTAGAAGTGGTTTGGTCACTACTTCTGGATGAAGTGTTTCTTCTGTGTCTTGAGGACGACGCGTTACTATTTCCACGCGGTCGACCCTTATGTATTGAAAGAGGTGCTACCTGTGCACTCGTTCGCTTCGAATTCTCAGACTCCTTCGAGTTCACCATTATGAGTCGTCTTTCAAAGATATCATGGGTGTCTTCCTATCAATATCCTAGATGGATGGTTGGATTTAGAGCCTATAAATCGTAACTCTGTCGAGTTTTCCAAGCGGAAGTCCAGATCCTTAGTCCTAAGTTCGATAGTGATGTGTGTGAATAAAGTATAATGTTTGTTTTGATGTTGTTTTCTCAATTCTTCCTTTCTGAATCGATCTCTATATTCGTCGCAATTGTACACGCAATCTGATAGTGATAGTGGAGATTAGCAAGAACACTTTGGATAAGGATTAAGTCTTGTTATGATTATGGGCGAGGAATGAGAGTGGGGGATGGGGATGGGGAGTCTGGAATGTCATGCCATGAAGCTTGACTGGGATGGAAGGGTGCATACCTAAAAAATCGGCTGAATCTTGGTCTCGGGAGGGAGTTACCAATCAAGCAGCCAAAAAGTCGATTTTTGTGAATTACCTAAATACTCGAAAAAGTAAAGTAAAGTAAAGTAGGCAGGCCGTGGCTATAGCCGTGTTTCCTTGTGCTTGTTTCGTGAGAGAGAAGTCGTGTCTATGAAGTTTTGATCTCTGCTTTAAAACAATTGAGTCGTTATTATTGTTTTGTCGACCAGGAAACTAGTTGACAAAATTAGGTAGGACCCTGAATTGTAATCCGTAATAAACTTTATGCCACCGGAGGAAGAAGTTTATTGAAGTCGAAAAGACACCAGTTGACGACAAGCAAAGGAATTGGGTTAGGTATGAAAAGATTAAAAAGAGGGTGAATTGAGCCAAGTCGATTTTGCCCAAAATGCGCTGGGGGTCTCGGATGCACTTATGTGGCTATGATTTTCGTGAATGTCATCAAAGACGAGAAATCAATGCGTTGAAACTTGAATTGTTGAAAAAAGATGAAACCGAGGATTTCGAATGGAGATCAGAAAGACGACAATACTGTAACCCCACTACTCCATACGTATGGCGCAGGAAGAGTAAGTAGGTAGGTAGGTATAAAGTGCAGAGTGAAGAATGCAGAATGCAGAATTCAGAATGCAGAATTCAGAATGCAGAATTCAAAATGCAGAGTGCAGAGTGAAGATGCAGATGCAGATGCAGATGTAGATGCAAATGTAGATGCAAATACAGATGCAGATACCGGTATGCAGATTTCGAATAATTGAGGTACAAAGTACTCCGCTCCGTAAGTAAGAAAAGGTACTTTGTACTTTAAAACAAGGTACCTTTAAGGTTATGTGGTAGAAGTGGGTGAAGCGGGTGAAGTGGTGGGTGTATGTACCGGTGGTATTATTGTATTTGTATGGGTTGGATGGATGGATGGATGGATATATGCAAGGGTTGTTTTTGAATTTGACTCGGTCGATCGCTTTTCGCATTCATATGCAACCCAAACCTTCTTTTTTTTCCCCCTCTTTAACCAAAGGAAGGATTTTGTTGCGAAGATGAATGAGGGAAGTCAATTGAAGAATTTCTGGTGAGAGAGAGAGAGAGAAAGAGAGAGATATTGGTCTAATGATTCGATCAATTCCTTGGGTTGAAGTTGTTTTGTATGAGGTGTGGTGGTTGTGGTTGTGTGGTTGTGGGTTTGGTTCCGGGGGATGGTGGATGGATGGTGGTATGTATGTATGTTGGTTGGTTGTAGAATTAAGTGAATACGGTAATGTCGCAGGCAGTCAAAAATAGATATTCGATATTCGATATTCGTCCTTTCTCTTTTCACTCTTTTCACTCTTTTCTCTTACTAGCTACTTACTTCTTACTACTCTTCAGGTTGAGTTTCTCCCCCTTTGACCTTTCAGGTTGTATTATTACAATAATGAATGATCCCCCAGATATAGAAAGTGTTGCACTGTGAACTGTGCAGTGTGCAGTGTGCACTGTGCAAAGGTGGGTTTTTAGATTTAGATTTAGATTTAGATTTAGATTTATTATTATTTGCCGTTGACGAGCTTCAAGGAAGGAAGGAAGGAAGGAAGGAAGTAAGTAAGTGAGTGAGTATATATTGATATTGATATTAATATTATTGATGTGATTATTTTGACTTTCCCACTCTTCATTCTCTTCCGATCCTTGCCTTGCCTTTTCTCTTCTCTTCCCCTTCTCTTCCTCTTAATAATATTATTTATTAAAATTGTAAAAAGATTTTAACTAGGATTTGTCAAATGTGATAGTAGTAGTAGTAGTAGTAGTAGTAGTAATGGTAACTAGTAGTAGTAGTAGATAATAGATAGAGTAGTAGTCGTCGTGTCGTCGTATGTATGTATTAGTACTCGTTCCTTTCAAAGGCGGTTCGGTTCATAGAACAGCTTAACTTCTTTTTTACCCTATCCTATCAAACTTGATATTTGATCAAGGGCATCCATCCTTCCTTTCCAATCTTTATCAGCAGAGTAACCGTAAATCGTAAATCTTAAAAATCGTAAAAATTCAAAGTAAGGTTCAATCGATTACCTATTAGTAGTTCAGAGAGTTCTGGCCATCAACAAGGGGTTTAAACTTTTTGTTAATACTTTGACGACGACGACGACGACGACCAATTCGACCCTAGGTAGCTCCCCCAATGTCCCCTATCCCTATACGCCCTAAACCTTATTAGGTTATGTACTATGTAGGTATGTAGGTATTAAAGAGCTGTGCTCCCTAGCTAGTTTTTGGTATCTTCGGGTTTTGGCTTGAACCAATTGATGGGTTGATGGATAGCATTTGACATTTGACATTTGAGTGTGCAAGGAAGTAAGTCCCTAGTACTCGAGTAATGAAGGGGTGAAGGGGTGAAGGGGTGAAGGGGTGAAGGGGTGTGAAGGGGTACGAATGTCAAGACTACGAAGAAGTAAAGAGTGAAGAGAGTTACATAGAGTAAATAGTAAAGAATAATAACAATATTAATATTAATAATGTTCAAATAGATTCAAAATCAATGGCATCACTTATTGAAGTCACGCAACAGGAAGAGTCAAATCAGTTCATGCTGGCTGGCTCTGGGCATCAAGGAACGATTCAAGGAGTAATAAGTCAACAACTCGAGGTAAGGTATTTCATAGGTCAAATCGTGTGATATTGAAATCGTTATGTGCTTCTAACTTCTAACTTCTAACTTCTAACCCATTCTCCCTCTTTAGGCAAAATTTTATTCACAGGGGCTCTGGATTTAGTAGCAATAATTTAATTTCCCCCCCGCTCCCCCCCATTTCTATGTATGGGGGTAATATTCGGTGCTCCCCTGAAAATAGCTACCGAGGTGTTGGCAATAGGCCTTCCTTGGAGCTTGGGAATAATGATGTGCTGCCATGTCTTTTTGATATCTACCATGATGATTGAATAACATTGCCCTGGACCTGGACTTCATAGGGCAGAACATGTGTACCGGTATCTAACTTACCTAATAATGACCGTGAAAACGTTTTATTTCCCTTTTCAAACCGAGACAGCTTCGAGAAATGGGGACAGCTTTTCCTCATCGCTGGAAAAGAGAAAGGAGAAAGGATGAAGTTGTGAATTTTTCATGTTGTGTAGGATAAATTATTATCAGTAAAAAGATTCGACCTTCTTCTTTCAAACCCCCATACTCTGCTCAGCTACGTACAACAACATGGAATCCACCACCCACAGTCCATTGAGTCCATACATAACATATACTACATATACTACATATACACATACATATATATTGATGTTGTAACAGCTGAATTACGCAATATCCTTGGTTGAAGTTATTCGCGGCTCATCTTTTCGGGGTATCAATCAATGACAGCCTCACGATAATCTAGAGGTCGGTGATGTATATGTGCCCAACAAAGCCATTTGCATCATTCCATTCCAGCAAATTCCAGCAAATCATGTTACAAGTATCATGTGTGGTTACTGCAGCATTTCAAATTTCAATAAATCGATCGATTCGGTATTTTTTTATCAGAACTCGTCTTTTTCATCTCGATGTAGTTGCATCCAATCTGTAATGGTGTAATGATGTATGGTTGCCGCCATGCCTTTAACCTTATACCCCCTATGATCTCCCTTCAATTTTACATTTTGACTTTGTTAGTAATGGAGGTGCGCGAAGTAGATTTATCTTTACATTATTGTTTAATAAAAGTTTAATGTTTATATTAAGGATTATTTTTTAAATTAATATAAAAATGTATAATATTATTTATATAATTAAATTATAAAAAAACCTTTTGAAAAACCTTTAACATTAATAGAAATAATTATATTTATTTAAATTTAAATTATATAATATTTTATTTTATTTTATTTAATATTTTATTTATAAAAAAGTAAAAGTTTATTATAAATTGTAACAAAATCATCGAACTGAGGTTTAAGTTATACCTTATTATATATAGTTTTTCTTATTAAATAACTTGCTTTTAAATTCTTCTAATCTCATGTTTTATATCTTACCCTACAGATATCCCAATGAGGCATGGTTTGATGAATTTAGACGATATTGGGGCTTCTTCAAGGTTTGTAAGACATTTCAAGGCCCCCCCATCCTAGCTATCGCCGTTCCATGCAGCCTCACTGCAGCCAATTTGGGACCTGCGCACGTTCCTAGGATTATTTCGGGCTGGTCTCTATGAGGGTTTCTCCCATCCAGTAAAAGCATAGGTTCGGGTCGAAAAGTATCAATAAATAATGGTTGGTTGATTCATCGGGATGGTCGCCTCTTGGTTAAACCTACTTATTACTTCCTTCCGACTGGTCCAGATTTCTATCAAATATCTTCAACACAACGTTGGAGATACTTGAAGCCGATGCTGATAATTGCCCGAGCCGTTACACAACACCATGAAATGTAAGCCTCGCCTTGCCTTCGTCATACAGTACATCGTTTCGAACTTGAAGTCTTCCGAGGAGATCGAGTGTGAATCAAACACGTGCGAAAATCCTTCTTCTATTAACCAGCCCTGTATTTCTAATACATATTTTAATTTACATCTTTGACAATTTCTCCAATAGCTTCATTTTCTGACAGCGGCTAATATGATTAGCATAATGGATCGAGCCCAACTTCATAGTTCAATCACAACTTTTTCTGCTACCATCACGGCTTGATATGCTGGACTGGCTTCTGTTTGGAGCAATGTCATTTATTCACATCAGCCGAATTATAAGCGCAATGTGGAGAGGATCTCCAAGATCATCTTCGACTTTATTCTTATTCCATGGATACAAAATTCACGCTTACACCAATCTATATGCTCATAAGCACTGACACCCCTACGGCAGTTTGTCTTGAAGCCCTGATTAGAAAGGTTCTTGGAGCATAATGGGTCACAAATGACGATCTTTCATCAAATATCCACGGCGGCAGGATGATGTGAAGTAGCCAAGAAAAATGGGCAACCTTACTGTTCACAAGCATCAATAAGCAGGGGAGGTGCAGCTCCGGAACTCCAGATCCATTGAGATCTCCCTTGTGTGTGATTACGACGATTACATACATCTAATGATTATGCTCGTCGTGATGAAAACATTCATATCCACACATTTTCCAAACCGTCCTACCATATTTTCGAGGGTAGGTATGCACGGCATTTAATGGATACAAATACCAATGAAACTATTACAGTAAACCCCACGCAAAGAGTATCTAATCATCCACAATCGTCTCGCAGCATTATCACCTCGCACGTATCACATCCATCTCAAAGCACAACATAGGCCAGGAAGAATACAATACAAAAGCATGTGACTGGCTCCGATACCAACGAATTTGATGGCCAAGATCCTTAGCGAAGGGAACATAGGAGGATAATCAAATTAATGGTCGCTGTTTGGTTGAGTCATCGTCATAACGTCTTCTCGGGGCTGATATGGGACGGAGATTTCTTGGGTTCTCTTCCTACTTTATTTGTAACAGATGCACCGCCAACACAGTAAGTAAGGATTGAATTCCAGAACTAAGGATTCATGGATGGATGGATGTAGATTCGCTGAGGCCACCAACATAACACCAGCTTTAGCTCATAACTTACTGAAAAATACCATGCAGTGGATAGCCAACTGCTAGAAACAATACGAGACGAGATGTTCCAGCCCTCAACAGACCAACCTCTTATAAGAAAGGTAGATGTACTGACTATTCTAGTTATTCTACCGCTCCAATACTGATTTTGCTGTAGCTTAATGTAACTAGGAAGCTGAGGTAGCTACAGCATACAACCTCGTCTCGTTTACGGAACACCCCACCCCCCTCACCCAAACTTCATCCACACCAACCTAAAATACATCCCACATTCCCACATTACTCCCACACTCAAATCTGCACAAAACATCCGCACTCCCACACTCCCACACTCCCACATTGCCACATTTCTATATACGAACATACCATCTTCAAGAGACCTATGATACCCTTACTACAATATATGATATGCAGGTGAAGCACACATTTTCTATTCAAGTCTCGAGTATCAATCTGAAAAGGTCCATTCGCGGCTTACATCTGGATTTTCTTGCATCGAGTCTTACACCGTAAGTTTTGCCTTTAGATCGAGCTGACAGGTCCGGACTAATCAGGTCAAGGTCAAGAAGAGTAAGGTAAGGATATGCGGCGATTTTACACTGACGTGACATTTGAACTTATAAAGCATTGCTCGCGGACCGGTTGATTTCCTCCCGCCTTGTTATTGCTGGCTCGCGAACCAATTTTTATGCCCGGGCATTTTGCCGCGACTTGATTCGATTTATTAGCATACAACGATTACGGTTGGATGTTATTACTTCTCTTATTACGGAGTAATCAATTACCCAAGTAGTCAAGCGGAATAATACAACATGACAGGACTATGAAATCAGCGGACTGCCTAGCGGATACGGATCTTCGAGATTTTCAAGTCAGCGTATCAGTGGGAAATCTCTTTCTCGGTTCAGCATCTGGGGAGTTTCTCAAATGCCATGATCTCAATTGCCCCACCTCCCAAAAATACTCTTCTCCATTAAGTAACTCTACCCGTTATTCACAAATTACAGTTCCACGCCTCATCTCCTCGCCTGAAAAAGTCTCACCACAATTCCCAGTACTTTGGAACTGAAAATTGCCTAGATTGCCTCGAGATTGCCCAGTCGGTAGGTATATCGGCGCCAGAGAGAACAGCAAAACCCAATTTATGAACAGAGCAAGAACATATAAGTTTAAAGGTTCTCCATTATAAAACTTGCCCGATGGTTCCATTCAATACGAGAGCATATGAGGGATCTCTGAGCCGGCCGATGTTATGAGGTTTATCTGTTGACACTAGGCATATAGCCGTGTGGTTTTTACGGATGGAAAACCCCGTTAGGTATTTTGTGGCTTTGCCCCTGATCAATATACTGGGGTTTTGGTCTTGAAGTTTCGAGAAAGTGCACCGATTCGATGATGTATATCACAATTCTTTTGTACCTATATTTTTGTTCAGAGTTGACGACAACTCACAATCGCGACTCAAGAAGCGCAATTCAATCGACATTCTTACATGCGGAAATTTGTTGAAGAAATATCAAATCCAACAACTTTCCGAACCCTCGGGAGTTAAATTGGTGTGTAATAAAGAGCGGAATAGAGGCAACCTCAAGTGTTGGTTTTTCTTAACTTCTCACTACCACGAACTAACATCCCATGTTTATTCTCCTCTCTGCTATAGTTTCCATAGTACTTGGACCGTCGATGGAAGAAGCCTTGCATACTATAAGAGGTGCTCAATAAATTCCTTTTTCGTGTGATCGCCACGTTAGTGAGACGTTTATAGCGTCGGTAATTAGATCGCTGGCGCTATATGACATGTTTCTGGGAAGTCTAAAAAGGAAACTAGTTTAGTTGCCAGACTACTTGGGTACTCTAGTGTTTCCAGTGTTTATAGTGTTTAGTACGTTGTTATCTAATCCATCAGGGAAAACTCGAGAGTACTCTGTAGTAATAATGAACTCTTAGCTTAGTGGCGATCAAATCTGGTCTCGTGTCTAGATTCTTCTATCGTATCCAAACTTTATGCTCAGTAAGAGTATATGGCTGTCTTATTGCGTTCTTCTTTGGCTACTATTCTGAAATGATTGTTCAGGTGATCTTACCAAGAGAGCCTTAATAGTCTCCCAAAATTGAGGTATAAGTAAGCTTTCCTACGACTATCCCTGCGGAACCATCCGGCGATCAAGGATAGCAAATATCTTACTCCACAAACTCTCTCTGCCGGTTTCCTCAGCCTATCACCATGCCAAATCACATCACTTCATACGTCAAATTGGAACCCACCATTCCGGATGGCATAGCGGTTGGCGATTCAGCGACTGCAGTCATTGCGGTGCAGTGGTGGTCTTCAGCTAATTGACTACCAGTATAGTGTAATACCGTAGGGCTATATCATTCTTTGATAAAAGGACTAGAAGTCGCCGGTTTGGTCTGGACTGCTGTATGTATACTTGCACTTATGCAAAGTAATGCAATGCACCTGAAGAAACTTTTCAACTAGAAACTCAAGTTGTTTTGTGCAGTGGTGCTAATGTATCACTGTAAGAGTCAAATCGAGCGGGGAAGTGATTTAAGTTCTTGCATGACTGAGTTGCAGCGGCGGCGGATGATATTCCGGCCCGTGTCTCGTTGAGAGGGGATGCTGATCGGCGATTAAAGTTGTGCTGTATGCAAGATTTCCCCCCTGGCTGCATACGAATGTACCGATACATGTGTTTTGGGGTTTTGTGATCTTTATGAAGTAGATTGTATTTGATGTGGAGAAATCGCCATATAAAGACTTCTATGAAATGCATACACATATACTACTTCGCTAGGCTGTCAAACATGTGCAATAGGCGTTCAAGTAGCATTTTGAAATCATATTTAACGTAGTGTTTGTTTAATTTTTGAGCCTTCATGCATTTGTCCGTCATTGTGTAATGCCATTCTTCCAAGATTGAAGATTGAAGATTCGAGATTCAGTATTCAGCTTTGTAACTCAAGACTTGTCTCATCGAAACCATCCATTTGAACCTTAAAATCTTCTAAGCCACATATATACTATGGTACGAGCCACTCCCATGAGATAACTGGTAAGCTATGCACCAACCTCCTTCATAGCCTCATCTCCGGCTCTCAGACTCGGTGTTTGCCACTTGCCGTGTACCGGTACTTATCGAATTGGATAATGGTATGGAGACAACGATATTACTCTCCCCCCTCCCCCCGGAATGATTGTTAGCTCGATGGGTATGACCCACTGATGCTTTTAGCGTTGCAAAAGTAGTTAAGCCAATATAATCTACCAGAATATCCCATCAATTGGCCTATGCATAGTGGGTCGTACCTACTGAGCTAACAATTAACCCAGGGGGGGGGATATTACTTATATCCCGCACGCATTGACCTCTGCTTTCCCGGTGCCGGTGTTTTGATGTTCGGGGATACTCGACAGGCTTCCCCTGTACACGAAATTTATGCCTTAGATGCACAATGGGATGGGGTGCCCAGAATTTGAGCCCCTTTATTCTTAACCCGAGCACGTTATGTATGGATGGGGAATCTTGACGGAACCGGTTGGTAGTGTAATTACAAAACTCTGAATGATCGAGATTGAGATGAAGCTATCAAAAGTTCTATCTCGGGGGTCGTGCGTACTAAGACTTGTGTGCAAGCAAGAGATAAAATCTGTTCGCGTCAGATATCGATTGACATGCTCTATCTGAATAGACACTGTAATTTACAAATAAACCCTCTCGGCGAAAAGAACACCTCTGTCTCCTGGAGATGGAAATTTAAAGATACACAGTGCTAAAGACTCAAATGTAGCTTGCCAACCACTACTAAAAGTCTTTCAACTATATGACTAATCACAACAAGAAACGCATCCCAGAATTCAATTCACGGGGATCAACTACCGATATTAGACTCGCCGATGAGGCTTGGTAGTTTGCATCATCTATCACTCCAAGTGATGAATTTGGATCGTCGGCTGGATCACGGAGATGAATTGGGCGAGGTCAACTGGATTCATCCCGGAGCCAAGATCTTGGATGTGCCTTGGGAAATAATTGGGATTCTATTTGATGGATTTAGTTCTGAGGTCGGGATGTAATGCGGATGACAAGAGCCGGTTTCGGGAAAGTAGTTCTAAATGCTTTGAGTATATGGATATGGGTGGGAGATCGGTGTGGCTGTGGAATCTAGGTGCATTTACACGGCGCGAGATCATTGTATTGAGGATTAAAGGTTGCGGATTCCATGAACCGGAGAGACTTTCTAATATATCAAGAATTTAAGAATATCAAGTTCAAAGCGGGGTGCGATTTGGAGGAGGCATAGCTAGCTGAAGTAACTTTTGAAGAGTCAGGTGAAATGACATGTATTATGTATGATGTATCCATTATCACTTACGTTAGAAAATTGCTATTCGTCGGCTGGAAAAGATAGTAGATGAGAGATGGGATTTATAGAAACAGGAAAAGTACTGAACGCTATTAGCGCCCCTAAGTTATATGAAGACTCGCCAAAATACAAACCCCTGCATCTTCTTTTACTTCCTCTAAATCGTCAGCGGAGTTCTTTCGCCCCTATTCAAAGGTCCTCTGGGCATTGAGTTCTTTTCTTTGCAAGTGGCCGTGGGAAAAATTCTGTGAGACGCTTCATTGGCGTTTGTTTACAAACAGCTGTTGAATCTTGGACTTGTAAATCGGGAGTGTTAGTTATTTTTTCCATCGCATAGATCCTTCGTGTAGTTATTACTTCCCATGTTTGCTATTCTTGGCACTTCACTCTCTGATTAACAATCAAGACTGATTAACAATGTGCTTTGAAATCCTGGAAAAATCAGAGGGGATTCTATAATCGCTTAAGGCCCTGTTTGGCAGCCAGATAAATATTGGCTAGTAGTATTTTATATACTACTTGTCGGCCAGTAGTATATAAAAGGTTATAAAAGTAATATTTAAAATCAAAAGTATATTTAACAATATTATAAATACTAGTATTTTAAAATAATATGAATAATTTTCCGAAAGTATTCAATACATTCAAACCCACTCAAAACCGAAATAAGTATTTGTAAAAATATACTTTATTTCAACCCTTCAACCTTTCAACTCTTTAACTCTTCAAGCTCTCAAGCCCTTTAATAAACTCTTTAATATCTTTAATATCTTCAATACTTTTAAACCCTTCAATAATAAACTTCCAATAATAATAATAAGCCCTTTACTCATCAACTATTTCAGAAATTCTGGCCAACTACTTTTAGTAATTGGTACCACCAACCTCAACCTATAGCAACCTTAACATAATGAAATTTTTTGAGAAATATATATTAAATTAATTATATAAGATATTATAAAAAACAAAAGATTAAAATGTTTATTAAGTATACTTTATTATAATTATATAATTTTTTTATTTAATATTATTAATTTAAAGTTATTATAGTAAAGTTTAATATTATAAATTAAAATAAAATATTGGAATATTGTTTAATTAGCAAAATCACTTAATCATTAATATTACTTAATTATCAACTAAATCTAATTTAACTTATTATTAACTTTGGATTTTTATACTCAATAAATATAATATTATTATAATTTTTTAGATTTATAATAAAGCATATTTAATAAATACTTTAATCTTTTTTTTTTTAAATATTTTATATAATTGATTTGATTTATATTATTCAAAAAATTTCATTATATTAAAGTTGCTATAAGTTAAAGTTAGTATTACTAATTACTTTAAGTAATCAACAGAATTTATCTATTAGCCGGCGAGTAATCCCTTCAATCCCTTTAATCCCTTCAATCCCTTCAATCCCTTCAATCCCTTCAATCCCTTCAATCCCTTTAATCTTTTTAAACTTTTTAGGCTTTTCAAAGCTTATAATTAAAAACGATGAACATTATAAATATTGTAAATACTAAATACTAAATACTGAATAGTCCTTTTTTCTAATATCCAATATTTAAAAAATTTGTATAAAAATAAATAATAATAATTAGCTAATAGTATTCAAATACTATATGTTGAAAGTAGTCAGCAACTGTACTGCGTTGAAGCTAGGACTTAATAAAGGCTTAACCTAATTAGGCCTAAGCACCTTTCTTTATCCTAGATCGAGCATATAAATCTCATACAAAAAAGAATAACTTTCTTATCCTTTTAATTTAATTAACTAGCTATGAACCCTATCTATTATACTCTATACTATTCTATATAATACTATTAATTATTAATAACTTTTTATAAATTATAAACCTAAAAGTGTAAATTAATAAATAAGTTTTTGTTTTTTAGCTATATTTAATTAAATTCAATTTTTTATATCAAAATCATTTCAAAATTATCTTATAGTTCAAAACTAAAACAAACAAAAGCAAACTATAAAAAACAAACGCCTTTAGTAGGTATAAATCAAAGAAAAGAATTGAAAAAAGGATTAACGATTATAATAATAAAAAAAGAAATATAATGTAGATATATTATCTTTAAGAAATACTAAGAATTAAAAAGTTTCTAAATTAAAAGCTAATAACAAAGATATTAAATTTATCCCAATTTAAAAATAAATAAAGTAAGAGTTTAAATAACTTGACTTTAAATTAACAGAATTTGATCTATTAGACGAATCTATATAAAATAAGATATCAAAGTCATTTATTAAAAAAGAATATTTATTTAATATATCTCAAACTGTATTATCAATATTAAAACCTATAATAATTAAAATAAATAGAGAAGCTAAATTAATATCAATTATAATATCCAACAATTTAATTTTATAAGTATAATTATATTTTAAAAAAACCAAAAATATTAAAGTTTAATTAGAAAATATTTATAATATAGTTAAAATAAATGATTTAATAAATTATTTATAGAATAATATTAAGAAACTAATTAATCTTTATATAAAGAAAAACAATGTAAAAGAAACAATATTAGGATTAAAGGATAAGATTTCTATATAAACTTATTAGAATACAATAAATTTAAAGATAAGATTCTATATTCAGAATTTGGTATAAGATATTTTAAGTTTAATAATCAAAAAATACAATAATACTAAAAAAATAATCGATTTATTCAAAAATTATTATTAAGATTTAGAATATTATTTTTATATTAATAAATAAATGAGATTTTTAAAGTTAAAATTTAATAATTATAATTCTATTAATAAGTTTATTATGAAATATAAGTTAAATATAATAAAACTCTTTGATTTAAAAATTATGCTTTTTAATTTGAATTATTATATTCAATTTTTAAGCAAAAATTTTATATATCTTTTTGTTTAAATTAATAAATATTTATTATTTATTCGAAATTATAAGAATATTATAAAACTTTATAAATTAATTAATAACTTTATCAATAAAATAAGAAAAAATAGAGGAATAAATAAGTATAATTTAGTTTTATTTAAAAACAAAATTTATAATATAGAGTAAGGAAATAATAGTGATGGCAAAAATAATAAAAACAATAATAAGGGCAATAATAAGAAGGACAAAGATAATTTTAAAGAAAAAATCATTTATGATTTTTGTAATAAACTTAAAATCAAGAAGATTTATATTAATATATATCTATATAATTTTAAGAATACAAAATTAAAAAAAGTTTAAAAAGAAAATAATTTTAATAAGAAGTTTATGAAATAAAATAAATATTAAAAGGTTTTTAAAAAAAAAAAAAAAAGTAAAAGAAAAGGAAAGAATTTTAGAATTAATTTAATAATAAATACTTCTTTTTTTCTAATTTATTTTAATAGTTTTTTACTTTTTTTAGTTTTAACAAAAAATATATTTAAACAAGAATTAATATTATTTATTATAAAAATTAATTTTAATTTTATAATATTAAAAGTAATTAAAAAAAAAAAAGATTATATATACAATATTTAGCTTTATAATATAGATATCTTTTTATATTATATATAAAATCGGAATAATTTCAAAATATATAAAGCTTTTTTAAAAAATAAAGCAAAAATTAAAGTATTAATATTAATAAATAACTTAATTATTCTAATTAGAAAAAGGATTATTATATTGGAATATAAGATATTTAACAAATCAATTAAATTATTTATATTAATTAATAATCTTTATTTTAAAAATCTTTTAATCAAGCTTTTCTTTAAACTTTGTTTTTAAAATAAAAGAAAATATACAAAATCTAAAGTAAAAAAAAATAGTTTAAGAATAATAATTAATATCAATTCAAATTTATTCTTTTAGATTAATCAAAACTTTTGTATTTAATTTATTAATATATCAAGAATCTATAATATTCTTTTTTTTATTTCGTTTTTTGTAATAAATTCAATTAAAAAGCCTATAAAATTATAATATAATCGATTTGAATATTTATTTTTAAAAAACATTAAAAACATTTAAAAAATAATTCAAAAGCTTTTATTAAAAAATTTAACTAAATATTTAAAGAAAAATAAGAATATATACAAATTATATAAATTAAGAAAATCTTATTAAATTCGTTATAAGAATATTAATTATTATATATTAAATTTTTTTAAAAGAATAAATATAAATATAATTAAAATTTATTTTATTAGTTTAAATAAATATAAATATATTATGTTATTTACAAATAAAGTAATAAAAGAACAAACAGTTTTTATATATAAAGATAAAAATAATATTAAGTTAATAGTTTATTTAATAAATAAATATATTACAATTTAATATAAAATTATAATTAAAATATAGAGATTTAATAAAGATAACAAGTATAAAGGGATTATTAAAGTTAATTATATAGTGGTTGAATCTAGATTTTTCCTGAAATTAATAACTTTTTTTGCTTTTAACCAAAATAGTATTTCAGAATATTTAATTTATATAATTCTGAAAAAGCTTTATTCTATTTTCATTAAAATAAATACTCTATTAATACTTTAATTTAAACTAATTCAAGAAATAATTTATATTATAAATTAGATAATTATTTGTATACTTTTTAGAAAAATTATATTATATAAAGTTTATATAAATTATATTAGATTTGATATTAATAATCAATTAAATATATTTTATTTAAAAGTATTAAAAAGTATTACATATATTTATATTCTTAAAAAAAAATATATTATAAACTATAAATTTATATTTTATATTGAAAAAAGTATTTTAATAGGATTTAAAAGTAATTATATTTATAAAATATATATTCTAATTTATATAAAGAATAAGATTGTTTAATTTTTAAATATTTAATTTAATAAATTAAATCTAATTATTGATTTTAATAATAATAATAATGATTTATAATATTAAAATATAAAGAAAGGAAAATAAAATAATTTAATACTTATAAATAATTTTACTTATATTTAGCTAAATGAATTAATTATAAATATTAACAAAAACCTAAATATTACAAATAAATATTTTAAATTTAAAAATAAAGATCTATTTGATTAAGCTAATATAAGAAAAGAAATTAACTTTAAATTAAAACATAATTAAAGATACCCTAAAGAATTTAAAAATAAAAAGAATAAGTAAGATAAACTTATTATTAATATATTTAGATAAAGATATATTATTATTTATAGCATTTATATTGTAGTTATTAATAATTCCGGAAATAATCCTAAAACGTTTAAAAAAACAATAAAATCAACTAATAAGGATAAATAAATTAAATTTATTAAAACTAAATATTAATTGATTTTGAATAATAAAACTTTTAAATTTATTAAGAAATTAAATATTATTAATATTAAGATTTTATATATTAAATATATTTTTAAATATAAATATAATAAAAAAAGTAAAATTGTTAAATATAAAACTTATTAAATTATATAAAGTTTTAAGCAAAAATATAGCAAAGATTTCGATTAGATTTTTATAGGAGTATACAAAAATCCTTTATAAAAGATAATTATAACTATAATAACAAAATATAATTTTAAAATATAATAAATAAATACAATTATAGTATTTCTAAATACTATTATATTTAATAATTTATTAGTTTATATAAAAATACTATTATTCTAAAAACAAAATAAAATAAAATTTAAATAATCTAGAAAAAATAAGAATAAAGTTATTTAAATATATTTATTATTAAAAGCTTTTTATAATTTAAAATAAGTATTAAGATAATAATAAAAAATACTAAAAATTGTATTATTTAAGCTTAATTTCAAATTATTAGAAACTAATAATTATATTTATATTAATAAAATCTTAAAGATTATAATTATTATTTATATTAACAATTTCCTGATTATTAATAAAACAAAAGAATATTTAAAACTTAAAGTTAATTTTGCAAAAAAGTTTAAGATAAAGGATTTAAATCTTGTTTTTTACTTTTTTAATATAAAAATTAATTAAGATATATTAAATAAAATAATTATTTTTTGCTAAAACTTATATATTCAAAAGATTTTTTTTAAATTTAAATTTAAGAATTACAAAATAAAAACTACTTTAATAGTATTAAATGTAAGTGAAGATATGGTTTTTTATAAAGATATTGTAAATAAACAATTTATTATATTATATTAATTTAAAATCGAATTATTTGAATTTCTTTATATTTAAATTAATATTATTTATATTATTAATCTTTTTTATTAATTTCTTATTAATCTTTTAAAGATTTATATAAAACATTATAATTATATTTTTAGATATTTAACTAATATTATTAATTATATTATAATATTTAATGGAAATAATAATAACAATATTATTGAAGGATATACAAATTCGGATTATACTGGAGATCTTTTTTTTAGGAAAAGTATATTCAATTATGTTTTTTTTATATATAAAAGAATAATTTTTATATAATTAAAAAAATAATTAATTATAGTTTTTAATTCTATAAAATTTAAATATTATGGTTTATATAAAGCTGTTCAAAAAGCTTTATAGATTAAGCAATTTCTGATTGAATTAGTAGAGATTGAATATATTATATTAAAATCTTAAAAGATTAGGATTATTAAAGATAATCAAGGTAGTTTTATTTTAATTAAAAACCCTAAAATTTATTAGAGAATTAAGTATATAATAGTAAAATATTATTATATTTATGAGTAAGTAATATAAGGTTATATAGATTTATGGTTTGTTCTTATTAATCAATAAATAGTAGATAGATTAATAAAATCATTTTTATTTATTAAGTATATGAGATTTGTTAAAATATTATGTATAGGAAGATTTCAAAACGGATTAGTTCAATTATTAAAGTCTTAGGATATATAAATTAATAATAATAAAGTATATTAAAAAGATATAAAAGAATAATAATAAAGAATATTTGAGAATGGAAAAGTAACTTTAAAGATATACTATTTAGATCATTAATTAAGAAATATATTAAAAGTAATCAATAATTATACTACATTGAAATTAGGATCTAATAAAGGCTTAATCTAATTAGGCCTAGGCACTTTTCTTTGTCCCAAATCAAGTATATAAGTCTTGTATAAGAGAGAGTAGCTCTCTTGTCCTTTTAATTTAATTAACTAGCTATGAACCCTACCTACTATATCTTATACTATTCCACGTGATACCATTAATCATTAATAACTTTCTACACTATATACCAAACAAAAAATTAAAAAATATTATAAATATTATAAATACTACCTTTCAAATACTATAAATACTGGTATTTACTCGGCTGCCAAACAGGCCCTAATTTGATGACTTGGCATACAGTCGGATCTCATCAGTCCACACATTTTCTTTCTAATAGAGTTTCTTAGATCTATACAATGCAGAAACATTTTGAGAAAAACAGAACAGGGTGTGACTGTGAGCACCCAGTGTCCCATCATCTATTAATATCTAATCATGGATGAAGTTATTCTGCGGATGGGGGATGTAGTGTGCAATTTGCGACCCAAACATCTTTAAATCTATCCAAACATTGACGGGAATAACATTGCAGTTTTTTGTTGCTGTCAAAGAACCGCATCTAACAATTACTAATCAGGTCTGACTTCGTTGTCAGAAATCCAAATCTTCTCGTTTGGATAACCAAATAAAAGATGAAATTCCCAGAACTTACCGAAATTCGTAGAAAGTTTTCCAGGGCTGGATGTGATAGTAAAAACTCCATGCTAGTTGTGGAATCACAATCTCAACCTATTTCGTGCTTTCTGATTGATTTATTTCTAAAAGACTTCGGACCTTGGTCCTTGATCAGAAAAACTTGTTAAATAGTCAGCCCGAAACTTTCTCACTTAGAGGATGATGATCGAAAGGTAAATAGATGGTGAATTCCTAACGCAATGTGCAGAGTAGTATCATCAAAGTATGGCTATGGTAGTTTCTGTTGATATATCACTCGCTGGCTTTTCCAGTAATACCGCCAATTGAGAGGCAAATTACTATATAAACGGCCATTTTGGGCCTTCTTTAAGGTATCTGCATAAAACGTGTGCAGGCGCAAATCGAAGCAGGCCATGTCCTGAATATTATCTGTCAACAAAGTTCTCCCGGTTAGAGGAGATTGATATTGGTTTGGATGTGTAACCTGACCCCTCATATTTGGAGACGAGACCACGAGATCATTGTCGCTGAACTGATTTCCATTATCATCTGCTCGCTATTCTCTCATTTTAAACAATTGAAATATACAGAGTCGAGAAGACCAAAGAGCCTTTGAGATCAAAGCAACACCTTTCGGGATATCTGGTGAAGTGCTACTCTTTGTGTTCAATTGTTAGCATTTGTTGTACCGCTGTCAACATTCCGATACGCTAGATCATATTGGATGGTATATCAGTGAAGAGTTTTTGTCCGATACAATGTGACTGCTGTCGTTGGATATTGCGGATTTGCAGATTTGCGGATATGCTGGCTATGAAAAAACAAAACGATGCTGGTATAAACAAATTCCCACTCAGAGCGGAGAATTTCTCGGGCTGGCACAAGTTATTCATTGGCACCAACTAATGAAGGTTTTTGGCTGTTATATGATGGCGGTATTTATCTTGTCTGCTGATGAGCTCCCGTTGCTGAAATAAAGCAACCAAACAAATAGGCCAGAGGAACCGCTGCATTTTCGAGTATCATGTAGAATAACAGTGTGAACATCACCTAAGGCAAATATAACAAGCCAAATGATTCTGGAAGACACAAATATCAAATAAATACATGAATGAATATTCCGTAACTAATGAAATCAATGTAGTAAGTTTATTTGTACACCATGAAAATTTGGTAACATTCTATATTAATTTCCAACTCGCAACTATGGATTTAAATCATCACTGTCTCTAGATCTCAGACAGCTTCAATGTCAATCCTCGCTATGACTGGTAATCATTCCAGTATACTATAGAGCATTCTCTGGAGATAGAACTTCTACCAAAACGCGACCCAACGAGAAACGGACAAATATGCTCACACATATTCACAGTACTTAATGAAATACTGGCCATTTACTTGTCGGCTATTTCAGAAATTCTGGCCAATTACTCCTAATAATTAGTACCACTAACCCTAACCTATAACAACTTTAATATAATAAAATTTTTAAAAAAATATATATTAAATTAATTATATAAAATATTATAAAAAAGAAAAGATTAAAATATTTATCAAATATACTTTATTATAATTATATAATTTTTTTATTTAATATTATTGATTTGAAGTTATTATAGTAAAGTTTAATATTATAAATTAAAATAAAATATTAGAATATTATTTAATTAGCAAAATCGTTTAATTATTAATATTGTTTAATTATTAACTAAATCTAATTTAACTTATTATTAACTTTAGATTTTTATACTCAATAAATATAATATTATTATAATTTTTTAGATTTATAATAAAGTATATTTAATAAATACTTTAATCTTTTTTTTTTTTAAATATTTTATATAATTGATTTGATTTATATTATTTAAAAATTTTTATTATATCAAGATTGCTATAAGTTAGAATTAATATTACCAATTACTTTGAATAGTTAGTAGAATTTATCTATTAGCCAATAAGTAGTTGGAAGGAATATTGCATTTATCTCTTTATGTAAACTAGGATGGAGTTTCTCTTGAAGATCATGTGTTGGTAGATGAGGTTAAACATTGATCTTAATTGGCCAATTGTACTCGAGTAGTTGTGCCATGATCATGGTGGTTAAGATGTGAATGCTAAGTATATAAGACATCTTTTGACCATCAGATCAGGGAGAAGCTTTCTCTTCCAAGGTTGGTCAAGTCGAATTACCTGCGCATCGTGAAGAGACTCAAGAGAAATTGTTGATATAAACTACGAGATGATCAAGTTACTCAGCGCAAGATGGAAAGATTTTGGGTGACAATATCAGAACCGTCAAATATGAACAGAAAAAAAGGCGATTGATTTCCCTCGTTTATCGTCAAATATTATCAAAGCTATCACAAATTCGAAGTTGAAATTCGGGTTTGTTACCGTCAAACATAATGCCATAACTTCTGACTTCACTGTGGTTCTCACCGTGCTTCCAGATTTCAGCCGAGTATATCTCTAATATAATCATACTCTGCTTTGCGCTTGGAAACACGGCTCGTCTGAAGTTTTTGATTCTCAGACTCCACGCTATTATTGAAATGAAACATCGAAAAATTTGAACCCTCGGGTGCAGGATACATCAAAGCATGTAGTGGCCTATGGTTCAAAATCAGTGGTATCAAAGCATCCCGATGGTGCAATTTTAATTCACCCAGAGACTGGTCCCGATACAAGTCTCTACTAGAAGGGATTATCTCGTTGGATCTAGTAAGGAGCGCAAGATCTTTGCGCACTGGAATGGCCCAACTGTGGAGAATCAAAGGGCCGCCCTTGTCCTTTTCTTGTTGTGATGGATCAAACTCGTCCTCCGTCTTCGCCGCCCGGAAGACAGCATGTGCTGCAATCCAACGATAAGTGTCGTAGTGTAAGTCTTCAGTTCCATCCCAAACTACCATTGCTATGAAGTCGCCAGCTCGGACATCAACACTGACCAGAAACTCCTGCATGCCGGGAGAAATATCTGAGTGTATATCTGGACACGTGAATGTAACTTTTGCAGTTTTGAGGTTGATTGGCACAAGTCGCTCGATATCTGCCTTGCTCCATTTCTCATCATCCCGCTGCCATGTATTTATGTGTTCTAGAAGGTTCAAAGGTGTATACTCCTCATCTTTGAGGCTAAGATTGAATTCAACTTCGTCTTCCCCACGTACTTGGCATATTTCAACGACGTCAAGTATGATTTCAGGGTCAAATCCTTTGAGCCAAGGACTAGCCAGATCTGACGTTGAAGAAGGTAACCAATCAGATGGTGAAGAGGGAACTGATTTGAGGTAGTTATCCATGTCCCGGTTATTTTCATCGATATCTAGCCATTCCCTTATGAGATTGAGAATCAGATGCTTCTGTCCAGCTTCTACATTTTCGTACTTGCTATAATATACCAACCTTACGATGGCGTGAAAGAGATGAAACATCGACTGTCCATAGTCTATGACCAAATTTTGTCGGATGAGGTCGTCCTTCGGGAGAAGAGAGAGAAGAGCGTAGATCTTATCCCTAGGATTGGTAGCCTTTGCCGTTCTATATCTGAGAATCAAATCTATGAAAGTCCCAGACTTTGAACTTAATCGATGATTGCAAAGTTGTATAGTAGTAGAACTTGTCTCTGTTTCGTGGGCTGGAAAACTCAAGTCTTGGCTCGGTGCGTAGGAATAACTCGACATTTTGACATCTTTTGGATCACCAAAAAGGTCAAAGTCAGAGACTTCATCTAGATTCAACCGTTGGTCCTGTACTGTCTTGATCAACAGGTTAAACGTTTCCCAAGAAATCTTTTCTAGTCCGTAAAAGAGTGTAATATCGCGCGCAAGAATAATTTCCTGCTTTATCCATACTCTATCAAAATATGGCAATTGGTCAAATCTTTCTCGAAGTCTCATTTCAGCGAGTCTACCCTCGGTATTTCGAGAATCCAAGGCGGAGTGCACGACACCGATGGTCTCACCATTACCAAGACAACTTGCGACCCATAATGCAGATTCGTAAATTGAACCCATTATGGCCACTTGGAAATTCTTCTCTTCGTTATTATCTTGATTGATGCACAATGAATCAATCCACAGATAATCAGTGCAACCGTGATATCTCATCTGCCACAGAGCATACCAGCAATTGAACCGCACTCGCATTTTTTCACCATTCACAATTATTGGGAGGAGTGGAGCAGTATCTCCCCAAGTATAAGAGATAGCAACGTAAGAAGGACGCCTGCCATCGTGGAAGTCGTGCACCGCCAAGTTGAAGCGGTAATCATCACTATCAGATGATGATGACTCAAGCCGAAGCAGTCTAATTTGCCTGTCAGGTTGAAGAAACGACAAGTCTGTGTACGGGGACGACATGATGAATAATAGAGAAGTATGGGAAGGATCTGTTTCTTGTAATCTGGGTTCAGTGAGCGTCAGAGTAGACATTGATCTTACTGTATGCAAAGCTACTGCACCTTTGTGCCACGCCTCTCAGCCACTTTGATATGTGGGTCTCCATTGCAAGGCGATGTTCGAGATCCCAAAGTCTTCAATTAGATTACCTATCACGAACGCAAATTGCCATGAAAAAATGCTTTATTTCCGAGCCTTTCACCTGCTTACAGGCACGCATCTCCGATATCACTGGATAAAGGGGCCATGGATTTGGTGGGTGCGGGGTAGTTTTCGGTGTGGCTTGCGGCCAGGGACTATCGTGGGGGTGACATGCTGGCTCTGACCTAGTTACTCGATAACTGGATATCTGGTTTGCTCGCCGTTCCATAGTTACATATGGGGAAAATCTATTCGGTTGAGTTGTTGGACGAAGGAAGAAGTTGAGAATATAGAGTGTGCCTGCAGGGCCGAGGTTTACGCGAATACGCGTCTTTCGGCACACACGCTATTCTTCATCAATCCACCGAAAACAACAGGTATCTACATCGATGTTGAAAGAAGACAGGAGATTGAAAGGACAGGGTTTAATTGATTAGATCTGCGAACTCACCGTGGCACACAAGTCTGCCTCCAATCGCGAAGTGGCATTTGCACGACATTGCACCAGAACTACGAATGTTCTATCAACTTCCCACAACTTCAATCTTCGGCTGCGAAACCGCTGCCATATGCCAGTATCATATAAAATCCGCGACTGATTTGGGCTACAGCTGACAGCTCCTACACCGCGGGGGCATTGGACTGGGTCATGGGGAGTTAATCTTGATACGCGATTGGGCTCGAACCACTTCAAAATCAACACCCGAAATCTTCCTCGCGTTATTCCTCGATATCTATACCTCGCCGAAGAAATGGTATCCGAGGAAACTGCCATAATCTCTATACCATGTATGCGATGAAGTTCCGGATGTCGGAATTATGAGGGAAAGACAGAAGTTTACCCAATCAAGGATGAAGATTTGCCAAGCAGCGACCATTCTGGATTTCCCACATTCAAGATATCAACGTCATTCTATACATGGTAGATATAACTAGGCTATTGCAACGCATAAGATTACTATTGGTAACAAGAAGCCCATGGAATTTGTGACTTCGAGAGAGACAGATAGCAGGAACGTTTTCATTTGCAACACAGCATCTAGTGATGCAAAGGCAATCCTACTGGATCTATCCTGGGAGTCCCGGTTGCCTTCCCAAAGTTTGATTACGCGTTCACCACCCCCATATGTTGAATCTCAGGCCTCATGTTCTTTTCATCGTGGGTGATGTGTTATCCACCTTGATTTGCAAAAATCGGAGACGTCAACCAGTTGCGATACGTTCTAGCGCTTGCACAAGGCACAGCTCCAGAAAGCCTTAGGGGCAAAACCGCTATAGAATCTACCTAGTGGTGCCTAAACAAGCTTATTAAACAAGCTTATTTTAGAGTATAGAGGGGTGCTTTACGCGGGGTGCATCCGAAAACCGGACTAACACATGCGTCCGGAATATTCACGTACAACAATCATATGGGACAATTAGATGAGGACAACCTTATATTATTATTCTCAATGAAGTACTGGCAAAGCAGATTGCAAGGAATACTGAATTTCAGGAACATCCTTCACCCAAATCTCATTACATGCGCTCGCCAGCGACTTATTCCTGCGCTCCTGAGGTACTAAAAACTCCTTGTAAATACGCAATCAAAACCTGGATATCATTCCAACCTAACCGTAACCGTCCCATAATTTCATTCCGTTTCATAAAACTTTATATCATCCACTCCTGAAAATCGCACCTTCTTACAACCCGCATCTCATTGTCTCCGGAATTCTTCTCTTTGGGGCCTGTTCGACCCTCCATATGCATAACTTCTTCTTTCTCTTTCATTGAAATCCTCGTTCCTGGATCTCGATGCAGCTACGTTTTCCGTCCTCGCTGGTCTGTAGGATGTGGGTAGTACTGCTTTGACGAATGCGTCGGGTTTTTCGTAGGCTTTGATATTTTCATCATAATAGTTGACGTAGATTAATTGTTCGTTGCTCCATTTTTCCTTCCAGGAATTCTTCAAATGGTCAATCAGGAAGTTGAAATCACTTTTAGAAACAATCTGTTGATCTGATCTGATCTGTGACTCTTGTTTCGGTGATGGTGTGCACGCTGGAACGGGAATTGATGCGGGTGGTGTGATAATTAGACGTTGTGATAGGCGAATGATGATGTTGGAAGCATCTTCCTCGATGAGCTTCCAGTGTTGAAGGAGAGTACTGAAGCCGGGAAGTTGTCTAGCACCGGCGGCTTGCGTGGTCTTGTTGGCGATTTCGGATAGTTTCGTTTTTATATCGGAGGATACTGCACGGAGACATTTGTTCATTGGTGCCGCCGAAGCTTCATCGCCGACGTCCATTCGATGCCCAAAACATTGCTGTAGTGTATCATATTTGAGAGAAAGGGTAGTATGGGAAGTGAGTAGATAGTTTAGGAGGTTGTCGAAGTTCTCATGCTTGGAA
This sequence comes from Myriosclerotinia curreyana, assembly GCA_002162495.1. Classification (NCBI taxonomy): domain Eukaryota; kingdom Fungi; phylum Ascomycota; class Leotiomycetes; order Helotiales; family Sclerotiniaceae; genus Myriosclerotinia; species Myriosclerotinia curreyana. The sequence continues at coordinate 6,764 of NGKJ01000081.1, read as the reverse complement.
CCTAGTCGACGGGTTTCTCTGATTTGGTGACAAAATCCGATACAATCTGACAACTCATTGAGTAGAGCGTCAACTTGTTTTTGAAAAGCGACTCCGGTGGGAGACATCGTTGCAGTAGTGGGGTTTGTTGAGTGAAAGTAGTAATAGATAGTATCCAAAACTTGGTCCGTGACTGAATAGACGAACTAATCTGTATCGAATGAAACAATCTTTGCTTAATCTGAATTGTCTGAAGAGATGAAAAGAAAGGAATTGATCAATGAAGTGGGACCCACCTTGGTTTTAAACTAGCATTAGATGATACTATCCAAGATTCGGAGACCATTCACCATATTGATCAACAAGGAAAAGGTGAATCTACGCCTCAGCCACAAATGCGATAACATCTGCATTGTTAAAGGGTCAGGGGATACAATTGCGAAAATTCACCCCGGCTCGCCGATGACTTTCATATTGACTGGGATTCTACCAATAGGAATTTAGCAATAGGGCTGGATTCAGTTAAGAGATGATTGCCTAGAATCTGGACAGATTATGGTGATTCTATTTTCTGGGGTCAAACATGCCGGATTGAGGGGAAATAGGCGTAGAGTCATTGCGAAAATCTAATGTTACTCAATACCCGAATTTTCGCAAACTTGCATTGGTTGCTTCATCGAAACGATGAGGCAGATGCCAAAAAATGCGAGAACGGCGTGCAAGGCAGATTTCAGAAATTAGGAGTGTGGGGGCTGTGCCTTATTGGACGAGCCACAATCCCTCCAACAACGAAAATGATTGGTTAATATGAAAGAACATCATGTGATATAAGAACTACGCCTCGATTTGAGGCTCAATGCCTTGAGCACTGAGCTGAAGAGAGACACTTTTCAATCTCCATTAAGCCTTAATATGTAAGAGTCGTGGAGCGGCCGCCTGGAACCAGGCGCTCTCTAGTTTGTATGGCATGTCTCTGATCCTTCGTGGCGGTGAAAGTGGCTTGTATCGACATAAGTATTGATGAAGGGGTTTGAATCTGACTTTGATTTAAGGAAAAGAATTTCCGGATATATGCGGTAGCATTGATCTTGGCATATCCCCGCGTTTCTAAGTCAGCCATTTGCAACTTTTCGGAGCTGGCTTTGGGCATAGGCATTCTATTGATACCTAATGACTAGCGCTTTCCAACACGGAGTGATCTGTTATGATGGTGCGGTACGGAATTATAGGTTTTATATCAACATACAGTTTGATCCGAGCCTTGATTTCCTTGCATCGGCCCTACAGGACACTCTCTCGGCACTACCTATCTTTAATCACGGTGAATATTGATGACTTCTGCTGTTTGACAAAGCCTTCCCTTCTTTGGAGATTTCTGCTAGCAACCAATCATGCAGATCAAACTATAGCCAATACTATCTCGCTGGCCCGAAAAAGTGGCCCCTCGTCATCAGGTGGAGAACATACATGGACCGACTCATAACAGCGATCCCGACTTGGCACAGTCCCTACCGAATGATTATAAAACATCGATCCTCCCGGCTGCTACAAAAATATTAAACCTCTACAAAAAAAAAAACCGCGGATTATAAGTATTTACGGATTATCTGTTTTGTATGCATTTTGTAGAGAAGTGTATCGAGATTATAGATTATTTGTAAATATCCTATAAATAAATTATAAATAATCTATAAATCGTTTAAAAGAAATTAATAAAGTATTTAAAAACAATTAATAAATTATTAAATCTGTTTTATAAATACTTATTAAAATTTTAAAATAATCTACTTTATAAATAAATAATCTTAAAAATATTTATTAAATTAATAATTTGCTTTACAGGGCTTTATTGTATAAATTAAAAAAATAATAAATATTTTATATTTTTGTATTCGTATTCAAAGTTTATTTTATTATAGAAGTTAAAGCTACAGTTTATTGCACCCCTAGTTAAAACATAAAAAAATCACTATAAAAATCGTGTTTTCTTATACAAATTAAATTTTATAATAACTTTTTAATATATAATATTATAACTTCAATCTATATATTATTAATAATAATCTTAATTTATATTTAAAAAAAGCTAAAAGATTTTTAATAATTTTTGTTAAAGAAAAATCAAAGTTTGAAGTTGAAATTTTTTAACAAATTTAACTTATAACGCTTTTCTTATATAAAATAAGCGATTTTTTTAATATTTTTTTAATTTTAATTTAATTTAAATTTTTTGAATAGAAAACCTATAACAAAATAAAATAATAAAAAATAAAATAGTTTATTTTTTATATAATTTCATTAATAAATTATTATATATTCAAATTTCGAATAATTATATTAGAGTATTAAAAGTTTAATAAAGGTATAAAAAATTGAAGAAATGATAGTTTTTAATATAAAAATTTAAAAAGTACAATAAGCTACAGTCTTAACTCTTAACTATTTTAATTAATTAAATTATTTATATAATATTTATTAGAATAATAATAAAATCAATAAATAAATAGTTATTAAAGTATATAACTTATATAATATTAATATTAATTATTTAAATATATAATTTATATTAAAGTAATTCTCAAAAGAAACTCAAATTTGATAAAAATATATTAAAACTTAAAATTCTTAAACTTTAAATATAAACTATATTAAAATATATTAATTTTATAAAATATACTTAAAAAAATTAATTTAAAGTATTTTAGAATATAATAAATAATATTAATAATAATATATTATTATTATAATACTAAACAAGCCAATTGAAAGTTAATATGAATAAAATTCTATTTAAATAAAAAAAGTTAATACTTTATAAACTTTTTATTTGTTTCTTATTATAATTATTGCTTTTATTTAGAAGCTGAAATAAATTAATATAATAATAATAATAAAAGTTAATTTTTAATTTTTAATTTTTAATTTAAAAGTGTTATGTTAGATTGAACCAACTATATAGAGCATAAAAAAAGTAAATAGGAAAAGATTAAATTGCTTAGATATGCTTTTAATCTATAGGATCCTACTGATTGCTATATACAGATTATTATAATAATTATTTTTAAATAGAGTATTTTGTAGTATAATACTAAAAAGATTTATAACAACTAAAATGGGATAATAGTACAGAGTTTAAATAATTAACATAAATAAACTAAAAAACACAAAAATTGTAGTAAATATAGAGTAAAAATAGGATTTCTGTAATATATCCTCCAAATCGAGATACATTTTAATTTAATTAATAAAAAAGTCGCAAAACAATTAAATCAAAGGAAAATATACTTCAAAGAATTGAAAACGCTTTAATTACTTTTAATTCTTAGGTTAAATAAACAAAATAAACAATAAAAAAAGAATTTTTTAATAAAAAGTTATATATTGTTTATAAATATATTATTTTGAAAATCTATATATACAATATAAACCTTTCCAAACCTTATTTTAAGCTAATAATTATAAAAAGCAATATAAATATTATTATTGTTTGAACAAAAAAAAGGTTTTGATATTTATAAAAACATTTAATATATATATAATCAGGATTAAATAATCTTAAATTATTATAGCTTTTTAAACAAAAAAGTACTTATTATATTGTTTGCTAATTGCTTTTAAAAGTGATATAAATAAAATAAGTATAAAAAAATTAAAGATATTCTTGATTTTGTAAGTTTATTTCAAACTTATTCTTTTAAACAATTATATTTAAAAGTAAAATTTCTTCTAAAATCAAAATTATACTTGTTAGAAATATTATAATTACTAAAAAAGTTAAAATATTTAAAAAGGCTATTACTTTAAACAAAACTTTTGTTAATTTAAAAACAATAATAACTAATAATTTTGATTTTTTAATAAATTCTTTTTTTATTAATAAAAATAATATATTACTTTTTAAATTGCTTTTATTATATAATCTTTTAAATCCAAATTATATTGCAAGTATACCAATTAATATTTTTAGTTTTACTTTTGCTTTTTTAATTTATTTCATTATAATTCTTTATTTTATAATGGAATCTTTTATTAAATTATTATTATAATTTATTCTTTGTAAAAGTAAACTTGTTTTGTTGTAGAGTGTATTTAGCTTTTAAATGATTTTTTGCTTTTTACTTTTAATAAGTAACTTGATTTTTAATATTTATTTATATTTATATTAATATTTTTATTTTATAATTAATTTAAGCTTAATTTTTATTTTATTCTTTTAAAAAGTAAAAAAAATGTTTAAAATCCTTTTTTTAATTTTAAAAATAATTAAAAAGATATTACTAATCAATTAAGTAAGGAAACTATTTAATATTCAAGTATTAGTAATATAGTTAAAACAATAAAGGTAATAGATAGTTTTAAAGATAATAATAACAAAGTTGTTATTGTTAGTTTAAATAAGAAAAAGATTAGAAGTTCTGAATTAGGATTTTTGAAGAAAAAAAAGGGTTAAATGTATTCTCTATATCACCAAATTCTTGATATTATTAATAAACATTTATATATAAAATATATAAAATCCTTAATTAATAATTATAGCAATAATATTTATTGTATTAATATTGTTTTAAATTCAAATCAATATTTCAATTATTATATCTATATATACATTCCTTTTTTATTCTATTTATATAATCTTACAGTTTTATTTTTTAAAACTTTTAAACAGAAAAATGAATTAATAAATAATTTTATTATAGTTAATTTTAGCAAATAAAGAAAATTTAGGATATGTTCTAAATTTTCTATTTTAATGCTTTTTGATTATATTTATTTTTATTCTTTAATTTATAAAACAAAATACTTATTCTATTTTAGAACCTTTAGAAATATTATATTATTATATATACTATATTCAATATTTTTAAAAAAAATAAGGATAAATATTATAAAGATTAAAAATCAGGCTCGAATAACAAGAATAAGCCGTTTAATAAAAAAAATAAGAATCTCCTTGTTAAACTTTTAAGAATTCAGAAAATTATTAATAAGCTTAAAAGCTTTATAAATAAAGGAAAATTAAAAAAAGAAAAGGTAAAGAAAAGTTCACGAAAATATATATAGATATTTTTTAAATATTTGCAATGAAACTTTAACTTTTTCTTGATTTATTATAAAAATGTATTATAATATTTAATTGATTTTTTCAATTTTTGATTATATATTCTTATAATTTAAAAACATATAAAAATATTTAAACTTTTACTTAATAAGATTCTTTATAAATCTATTAACAAATATATTATTAGTAAATAAATAAACTATTTTGAAGCTTTTTTTGATATATTCTTATTTTAATTATATATTTTGAATATTTATATACTTTAGTTTTATAATAATTCTTTAATTTTTATTTATAATTAAATAAATTGTTTAAATATTATTATAAAAGATTATTATAGGTTTTTTTACTATAAAATTAATTTTTTTTAAAAGTTATAATATTGTAATAATTTCTTTTAATATATATTTAATACTAAATAGTTTAATCTTAGTTATTAAGATAATAACAATATTTTATTAAAATGCTTTCCATATAATTAATCCATTAAAAAGTGATATAACATATCTTTAAAATAATTGTCTAATATTTAAATCATTTATAAAAAAAGTATTAAAGAAAACGAAAAGTTATACAATAAAAGTTAATTTATATTTTATAACCAAAAACCTATATTTATATAAATAAAGAATATAATATTTTATTATTTTAATATACTCAAAAATAAGATTGGTTAAGTAATTATTAAAAATTAATATAGTAAAAGCTACATTAGCTTTTAGTATAACAACTATATATAAGATTAAGCTTATCAACTTTTGAAACAATTTAACAATAAAAAGTACAGTTTGCTTTAAATGTTTTTTAAACTTTATTATTGGTAATAGTATTATTATATATTCTTTAATATAATTAAACTTCTTTGTAATCTTTTTGATATATATATTATATAATAATTATAGTTTTTTTACTTTTTAATCTCAAAAAATCCATATTCTAAAAAACCATTTAGTATTTTTAAAGTTATAGAATTTATATATAGTTTTTAATTTTTTAATAATCTTTATAATATATAATTCGTATATTTTATAATAAATAATTTGAATATTGTTAATAAAGAATAAAATAAGTATTTTGTAATTTATATTTAAATAAATATATAGTTCTTTTTTATATTAAGTTATTTCTAAATTAATTAAAGTTTTAATAAAATCCTTGAACTATATTGTTAAGGAGTTTTACAAATTATAAAAAGCTTAATCCAAAATGATAACTTTTTCTAATATATTATATTTAAAAAGTATAAAGTATACTATAAATATACCAAATAAATCATATAAAGTATTTATAAAAATATTAATTATATTGAATTGCTTAATTTCAAAATTGTATTAAACAATTATAGTTATAATAATTCTAAATAAACAAAAAGCAAATGTTACAATATAAATTGATTTTATTATGTTTTTTGATTAAAAATTATTTTTTATTATTAAGCAGAATTAGTATTTACTTATATTACTTTATTTATTATTTTTATATCCAAATACTTATATTAATAAAATAAAATCAATAATAACTAATTTATTATTCCAATCAACTTTTTATTAAATATTACAAAACTTTAAATTGTTAATCTCTTTATTACAATCTTCTTTAAAATATATATTTATTAAATATCTCTAAAAATCATAAAATTTAATTAATAATAAAACTATTATTAATTTATAAATATTAGGAAATTTTGTTTTGATTTTGTTTTTTTAAAATTTAATTATTATTATAA